>WBNM01021977.1:2668-17756 GCA_013399055.1 Ramphastos sulfuratus | reverse complement strand
CCAGCAGGACAAGGGAGGTTATTCTGCCCCTGCACTCAGCACTGGTCAGGCCACACCTTGAGTGCTGTGTCCACTTCTGAACCCCTCAATTCAAGAGAGATGTTGAGGTGCTGGAAAGTGTCCAGAGAAGGGCAGCAAGGCTGGTGAGGGGCCTGGAGCACAGCCCTGTGAGGAGAGGCTGAGGGAGCTGGGGGTGTGCAGCCTGCAGAAGAGGAGGCTCAGGGCAGTCCTCATTGCTGTCTACAGCTACCTGAAAGGAGGCTGTAGCCAGATGGGGTTGGTCTCTTCTCCCAGGCAACCAGCAACAGAACAAGGGGACACAGTCTCAAGTTGTGCCAGGGGAGGTCTAGGCTGGATGTTAGGAGGAAGTTCTTGACAGAGAGAGTGATTGGCACTGGAATGGGCTGCCCAGGGAGGTGGTGGAGTTGCCGTCCCTGGAGGTGTTCAAGAAAAGCCTGGATGGGGCACTTAGTGCCATGGTCTGGTTGCTTGGCTAGGGCTGGGTGATAGGTTGGGCTGGATGAGCTTGGGGGTCTCTTCCAACCTGGCTGCCTCTATGATTCCCCTTACACAGACATGATGTAAGAGCTATTTAGACAAGCAGTTAGTTAACACAAGGTACTATAAATTTGTCTGGCCTCTAGCATATTGCATTCAGCTTCTAAAGGTAAGCACACTTAACTGAAATTCGGCATCAGTTCCTAGGGAATTTAAAATAGCTGTGGTGAAGAAAGAGATTTAAAGTATCTTAAATTTTACAGCCTTCCACACTTGCACATTCACTGAAAAAGCCAGGGCAGAATTTTAGAGGAAACTTGGACTGAAGTCATTCATCAGCGCAAGTGGAACAGTTCAACCTACGTTTGTAGATATTTAAACAAGATGATAATCTGGACCTAATATTACTGCTAATTTGTGTTTGTATTAATCAAGAGAGACTTAAGTTTCATCTGCATGAACTGAGTCATTGGATGCTACTGAACATCTTACCTCAGAAAGCTACTTCTAGTATCACCTATTGCTAAGGCAAAATCCTATGTTATAGTTAACACTGGAGGGGTACAGACAATGCATTGGCATATAAATTAAAAATGACTTGTTAAAGGAAATGCATAGGCAGCTGGAAACCATACTACGAGCTATCAGTCTGCGCTGGCACCTTCTCTACACAGCAGCCAGACTGAAAATTCATGACACATAGTAAGACAAAGCCACGAAAAGCATGACCTAGCTACAGAAAACTGAAGATGCTGTATTTAAAGCTCAGCCTTCCCTCCCAACCCTTCTAGTACATTCGTAATTGAAGTGTTTCTGCTCAGTAATGACATAATTGAACTTACTTCAGCCTCTAGGTAAGCCCTCAAGAAAGAAAACTTCAAGAAAGCCTCATCTTTAAAACCAAAATGCAAATCCTGCAGGGATGGACTAATCCAGTGACAAAGTTGTTACCAAACCCTAGTTAGGTGAGCAAAGCAGAGCTGACTATATCCTGCATCCAACAGAGGTAGCTCTTCCTCATCAGCAAGGATCAAGGAGCAACACAATACTGTGGTGTCATAGCTGTGGTCTGTCCTCCCTTCACTGGAGATTGACCTCACAGGTCAGAGGGGTCTAGGGGATTCCTTCTGACATCCTGGAATTGCTAAGGGCTGCTAATCTGCTCCACACTCCCACAAAACCCATGCTGCCTTCTGCACCACCAAAGCAAGCTCCCTGAATGGATTGCCTCTAGCTGCCATAAGGTCTGAATAAAGATAGCTGTCAGAAGATGAAACCCACCTTAGTGACATTTAGAAAACTACATTTTTTTTCCTAATTTTACTGCATCTTCAGTCTTTATTTCTTCTGGAGAATGTTATTAAAGTGACTCCAAGCATTGTGACTTCCATCCTACCTAATACAGGTCAAACAGTAACTTTAAGTACAACAGCACAAAAGCTGCTGAAGCTGCACACAGGTCTGCATTAAGGCATTGAGAAAATTAATTGGCATACAGTACTCAACAAAGAAGGCAGCACCAAAGTATATTCACTCACCTGAGTGAATTTCTCATTACAGGATCACAGGATGTTAGGGGTTGGAAGGGACCTTCATAGATCATCAAGTTCAAGGCCCCTGCCAGAGCAGGACCATAATCTAGTGCAAGTCACACAGGAATGCATCCAGATGGGTCTTGAATGTCTCCAGAGAAGGAGACTCCACAGCCTCTCTGGGCAGCCTGTTTCAGTGCTCTGCGACCCTTACAGTCAAGAACTTCATTTTGAGGTGCTGTAGTTTATATACAATGCCCCTTGTGCTGTCACAGGGTGCAAGTGAGAAGAGGCTGTTCTTGACACCCATCCCCCTTTATATACACTTATTAGATCCCTTCTCAGCTTCCTCCTCTCCACACTAAAAAGCCTGGAGATGTGAAGTGGTGAAGTGTTCATTCTTCAGCTCCAAATTTCTGTTTGCCACCAGGACGAGCCTAAGCAAAAACCACCCTAAAGAGACAATTACATGTTTCCAGGCACAAAGTAATTAAGCTTACTCTGGATAAGATGCTATCCCTGTTTGAACTGATGGGCTGAAACTTGAGCTATGAATGAGTCATCATTCTCATGGAGCTATTAACCTGCTTCCAGATACGAAAGTGAATCTCAAACGCCACATGACCTTTTTTACTCCACTTTTTACTTACTTTCTGTTTTGATACAGCTCAAAACCTGTATTTATCCAGTTTCAATTGGTAAGATTAATGCTAATCACAGTATCACAGTATCACAGTATAGCAAGGTTGGAAGAGACCTCAAAGATCATCAAGTCCAACCCATTACCACAGACCTCAAGACTAGACCGTGGCACCAAGTGCCACGTCCAAACGTGCCTTGAACACCTCCAGGGACGGTGACTCCACCACCTCCCTGGGCAGCCCATTCCAGTGAACTCTGAAACAATCTGTGCTCAGGTTTCCTTGCTCTGGTCACATTTAATCCCTCTGGGTGGGGCACTAGAGGTGCAACGTGAAAAGTCCTCAGTCCTACAGCTAAGAAGTTGTACAAACAGTGAGTAAGGAGAACCAGATCACCACTATAATCATAACAACAGCATGGTGAAGAATCTCAGGGTTATTTTGGTATATTTACAGATGAACAATTCAAAGAAAACTCACAAGCCCATGCTAAATCTTATTTGTATTACAAAAAGTTAGGATTCCCCACAAGGTAACTTTTACTGCATGCATACAAAGGCTTCCTACTCGCTCTTTGTATGCAATGTTTTGAGCAGGTACCACAGCACTTGCCCTGCACTTCTACAGAGATCTGAACCAGATAACTAACTTCTCCTGGCTGTGCCATATATGAAGACCTCTTCTTTCTGCTGTCAGTCAGATGAACCATTTGCCTGCATTTGGTATTTGGTATTTGCTCTGGCAGGGGGGTTTGACTAGATGATCTTTCCAGGTCCCTTCCAGCCCCTGACATTCTGTGATTCATGATTTCACACTGATACAAAATCCCTTTCTTCAGAATAATTCGCTACTCCTTCTACCTCTACTTTGATTACTTTTATCTTCCTTCTTGAAAAAAAAAAAAAAGTAATTTAAAAAAATCCCTAAGAATCTTTTGATCATAGCCATCTCCATCCTAGCAACCCAGATTTCATGGCCAGAGATAGGTCATCACTTGCTCCTCAACTTGTTTGGTTGCTATGTCTGGAGACTATGAAGACTATGATGACTGCTTTCCTGCATGTGAATAAATTTCTCTACTACAGATTAAAAAGGCTACTGCAAGGATTGCTCACTCCACTCACTAAAACCTTATTCTTATTTCTATTCCAGCTAAGGATCAAGCTAAGTTTTATCAAAATAAGTTGTCACATGGAGCACTCATCTTTACAGACAAAAAGTAAACTTGAGAGGCTTCCCTCTAGACAGGGAGCCCAGGAAGTTGCAATATGCAATATTCCAAAACAAGTGTCCAAATGGATAAATTCAAGTGTTGGGAGAGATCTCTCAGAGCAGAAATGACAGTGGGTAAAGATGTCCAAGCTTCAGGCATTGCCCAAAATGGAGAAATGTATTTTATTGATTGAAACCCCAGAAACTCCAACACTAACTTGTACTCTCAAACAGGAGGGAAATAGGAAGGTTTCACTGTTTTTTGGCAATGTAGCCTGGTTTTGATAATCTTTAAGTGCAACCAAATGCCTAAAGGAAACACAAGGCAAGGTGCTGCAAGTTGGCTTCTTCATCCAAGAGCTACCCCAGTCCTATTTCCTCTCTATAACATGCTGAGCACCAACCTAAGGGAACAAAGCTGTGACAGCACTTCTGACAGCACAGAGTGTGTGTGCCATAAGCAAACTCATCTTCCAGCCAGGAACTGGGGTCTACCACCTATCTAACCTCATTCCTTCAAAATTGTGGCATAATGTCTCCTTTAGAGGTTTGGGTTTTTTTTAATGGAACCTTCCAGCACACCAATATAGTCATATGCTAAGTGAGCCACAGTAGTAGAAAGAAACCAAGATGCTCTGCAAATGAAAGCACTGCTGTCCAGAAAGCAGAAAAAAAGCTTAAAGTATTGTCTTAAAAAACCTGGACCTAGTGATGGCTTCTGTCCCTCTACACAGATGCCTATCCTTGCACTGAGGAGCCAGACCTCCTCTCATCTGAGCTTTGGAAGGCTCCCTTGTATCATCACCATCACTGTGCTCCCACAAAGGCTCTGCTCTGCCATTTAAAAAGTGCAGAGCAATGAGGTTTTAAGTACCTCACAGCTCACACCAGGAGACAACCCAAGCTCCATTCTTCTGTAGAAACTATCAGCCCTGCTGCTGGCCAAGCATCTTTAGTGGGAACCAAAGGTCAGTGTTAACATCTGTAACACCACTCCTTCCTTGGAAACTTGTTAAGCGTGGCAGTTGATGAACAACCAGTAGAAGAATATTAATTAATACTGGCCTCCAAACCATATCTGCAGCTCCTAGTGATGGGGTTATTAGAAGGGTAGGTGGCTAAGCATGGCCACAGGAAGTTAAGATGAGGCACCTAGCCTCTTCTACAAGCTCTGATCCAGCCATTCAGACATATTTCTTGCAGCCAGTCTGCAGGGTATTTACAAAGAAACATCACATACCATTAAGATGTCAGAGAGAAACTGCTGGCAGAAGGGCCCTATGTCAATTCCTGACACAGAACCAGTGAGCAAACGGACATCATAAAAGTATGACNCTATGGCAGGGGGTTGGAACTAGATGATCTTTGAGGTCCCTTCCAACCTTACCATTCTATGATTCTATGATATCCAGGTTTGCAAGTGGAGTTTCCATCCCCACAAGCCACCTGCATTGCAAGGTGTTCCAGCAGCTTTATCTGGCCTCTGTAGAAGGTCTGGGTGAAGTGAAGTGGAGAACTAACTGAAGAAGGAAAAGCTCAAACTAGAAGCAAATGAGTCTGAATTTAATATTCATGAAACACAAGGCCAACAGTCAAGGTTATGAGTGGTGCTAACTGGAGAAGGCAGCAGTAAATCCTTCCAATTAGTGATTCAATTCAGCAAACAAACCACCAACAGCCCTGAAGAGTCATTCAGAGGAGATATCACCAGGTAACTGGATAATAAAGGCTGAGGTAAGGGATACACAAGCAAAATCCAGAAACAGGCACTGCAGGTCCCAGATCTGAGCACTCTCTAACACCAGGTTCTCCTCTGCTCCCAGATGCCAGGCAGGTATTTGCTGGGACAAGTAATAAAAAGGCTGAGGAAGGCAGCACACAACTACCTCCAGCATTTCTTACTTTGGCATCAGCACTGCTCAAGCAGAACGATGCTGCCTCTCGGGCTGAGACAGCTTTGGGCATTACCATGGTATTTTTCTGGCGTTCCTAACTCCTGCCAAAGCTCTGCTAGCCACTTGGAGCCACCTCGAGCATCTTTGTACCTATCACTCTTTTAAGCCATAAAATAAGTCTCTTGCTATGCATTAAGTATGATGATGCTTTACCCAGCAGCCAGCTCACAATTGCAAGGGAACAGCCTCGCAGCGAGCACACTGACAACAGAGTTAAAACTGTTGGTACCGCCAATTAATTTTGTCTCTCCCTGTGCTGGTTTGAGGCTAATTGGAATGTTTTAATGGGAAAAAAATAGATTATAGGCTGTGAAAAGCAAACAATGGTGATGTCTGCTGCACTCATAGGCTTGCTGAGATGTATAAAAATGAGGACACAAATATAGATAAGATAGAGTTTCTACCTGGGAGCTGCTGTGTCTGCTGGCCTTTCTTCTGTGTAACCCAACTAACTGCTCTGCTTCTAACCTCCCTTGCCCATCCTCCAAACTCACCTTGCACATAAGGCAGACCCTGGGATAAGTAGAGGGGTGGAAAGAAGGTGGTAGGGTAGTTGGGAGCCCCTCCTGGGGACTCTGATTTCTGGGAGGGGGATTGTGTTTCTGTATTACCTTTAACTTGTATATTTCTGTAAATATTCCTGTATATTGTGTATATATCTGCTTGTCTGTTGTGCTAAGCTGTAAATAGAGCTCCAGTCCTTAACTTCCAGGTGGCTGAGTCTAGTCTGGGTGATTTTCATAGAGGGGGGAAGTGGGTAACTCCCAAACCATCATACTCCCAAAACACCTATCTGCCATGAGGTGCTCTACACGAAAAGCCAAACCAAGTGTAATAAAGTAAAAAATTGAATGTTTTTTTCAGCCATTTTTCCTAGAGCAAGATTTTGATGCAAGCCAGGTGAGACACTCAGCTCCAGGGCAGCACAGCAATACCAAAGCTGCCTGTGTCAGATAACTGGTGGTATTTGCTATTATTATACAACAGACCCTTTATTTTAAAAGCAGAAAATACCTTCTATAGTAGTACCCTCTTTGGAAGTAAGGAAAGGAAAACATTCTTTCTAAAAATAGAGACTAAACTCAAAGCCAAGCAGAGCAGAGGAGCAAGAAAAGCAAGGCAAAGGCAGGCTTCTATATAGTGGTATTTTTTCCAGGAGAAGGAGATCTGTACATACTTTATGCAGCCACAGGGGAATATTTTCTAAGTTGTTTTGGGATGGTTGCTTCTGCTGCACAGCTGCCCAGCAGTAGGAGTCCACATAAGCAGCTTGTCGCCAGGAGAAGGAGCTGGGAGCAAAACAGCTTATCTGGGCACCTGGGAAAACAAAGCAGAAGTTATGTCCTCAGAAAATCAAACAACAATCAAGTTTAGGAAGAAAGGCTCACACTCTGGATTTCATGGTATCCACAGCTATTAAGTGACCAAATGAAACACAGCAGTTTAGGAGAGAGGAGAGTCACTAAATTCCCACTGCACGTTTTCTGATGTCTCCCACAGGTTGAGACAATGTATTGCAAGCACCAGTTCATTAGGTCTATTTTCTTACATTTGAAGGGGGGAATACCACCTCCAGGACCAGTCTCTCTCACTTGCACTTAATCCAGGTTGGTCAAAAGCAACGCAGTAGCTGCAAAGCGTGATGAGGAGAGGCTGGGTTCCCGAAGAAACAGCTACAATGACATACCATCATTAACGCCACTGTGGTCCTCAAATACACAACCTACTGCTTCCAAGGCCTCAAACACCATTCCTGCAGCTGTGCCGGAGCACTCCAAATTCCTTCCTTCTCTCCTTCCCCCCCACTCTGCTGTGGGTTTGAATGGGGAGGAGAAGGCAACACAAAAACTGCTTTCTGCCCCCCGCCCTGTGGGCTTCAAGGGGGAAGAGCCAAAGGCCTTTCCCCAGCCGTGTGCTGAGCCATGTGGCAGCCTGCGCTGGGATCGGGCTGGCGGCTGGCTGGGTCTGCATGCCCAGGATAAACTGGAAAATGGACACTTGGTCTAGAAAAGCATAAATGGAGCAAGGCAGAAGGTGTGAGGTGCCTGCCTTAGAAGATACCCTGCCTTGACAGAGCTCCTGTTTTGGACTGTCATCACTTTTGGACAGCTCCTACCTTTTCACACGGCTCTTGGTTTTGCACCCTCCCTGCCTCTGGAGGCCTCTCCCCATTTCTGCACCGCTCTGTGCAAACTTGCAGGCTTGGCAAGTCCTGGGGTCCATTTGAGAGCGCTGTCAATGGCACCTGGAGCCAGCTGCTCTCAGACCATACTGCAGCCAACTTCCTGGCTGCTATTCTGAACTGAGAAGACTCAAGCAGTTTGGCTCTCCCCTGCCATTGCAGAGGCAGCGTTGCTCCCATGGATCCCTGCCTTGTGGCAGTTGTGTTTCGAGACACTCCTGACTCTGGCAACTTTTCCACCCACCTTGGGCTGCTGCCTGGATCCAGGCTATTGGATATTGCTTGCAGCATCAGAAGGCAGCTGAGCCACAGAGAAACCCAGCAAGGGATCATCGCCCAATACCTATCTCACCTCTGTGAGTAAAGCCTGCTGCTGCTCCCTTAATTCTCTGCTCAGCCTGATTGATAGTGGGGTGAAGCTGTGTTTGTAGCTTAGCCTTTTCCATTTCCTGACTTCTTAAATCTCTAAATCTGCCCATAACATCCTGTTGAAGAATTCCCGATAGAATTAGAACCTGTAAATAAATCTAAACTTTCAGGGAAATAAAATAATTCTATTTTTGTAATTCCTGACTCGGTCACATTAACTCCCTGCTTCCATGACAGCAGTTCGGTGGTCCTTGCAGTGATGTAAGGGCAAGTTTGGCCCAGGTTGCTGACACCTCTTCTGCTTGTGAGACTGTGAATGACCTTTGAAGGGTTCAGGTTATAGATGTGGAAAGAAGGATGTCCTCATGTAACTTTTGGCAGAGCAGCCATAGTCTCCAGACCATTCCTCACCAGTGTGGTGATTCTCTGTGGAGAATTTGCAGCCATTGTCCCTACCAAATATGATGCACTTCACCACAGCATTTCCCCCTGTGATGGTTTGGGAGTTACCTGCCCCCCAGTCTATGAAAATCACCCAGACTAGACTCAGCCACCTGGAAATTAAGGACCGAAGCTCTATTTACAGCTTAGCACAATAGACAAGCAGATATATACACAATATACAGGAATATTTACAGAAATATACAAGTTGTATACAGAAATATACAAGAAATATACAGAAATATACAAACACAACACCCCTCCCAGAAATCAGAGTCCTCAAGAGGGGCTCCCAACCACCCTTCCACCTTCTTTCCACCCCTCTACCTTATCCCAGGGTCTGCCTTACATGCAAGATGAGTTTGGAGGATGGGCAAGGGGGGTTAGAAGAGCAGACTGTAATCTGCTCTTCTGGGTTACACAGAAGAAAGGCCAGCAGACACAGCAGCTCCCAGAGAGAGAGACTCTCTATCTTATCTATGTTTGCGTCCTTGTTTTTATACATCTCAGCAAGACTGTGAGTGAAGCAGACAACACCACTGTTTGCTTTTCACAGCCTATAATCTAATTTTTTTCATTAAAATATTCCAATTAGCCTCAAACCAGCACACACCCCCACCCCCATCTACAGCAGACACCACTGCCACCTCAATATCAATCCTTGCATTCTCAGAGACAACTATAGCCTAGAGCCTTTTCAGGAAGCCTGAAGCATGATTATTCACCTTGCCTGGAAGTGTTCAAGAAAAGCCTGGATGGGGCACTTAGTGCCATGGTCTGGTTGATTGACTAGGGCTGGGTGATAGGTTGGACTGCATGAGCTTGGAGGTCTCTTCCAACCTGGTTGATTCTATGATTTATATCAGTTACCAAAATAGTGGCAGTGCCTGTCCCAGTGAGACCCCCTCCACCTCTGGCCTTGACCACTACTAGGTACTTTGCCTTCCTTCTCCTGATTCAGGGACTCAAGCACTGCACAGATGGTGCCACTAACTGCTCTGACCAGCTACAGGCACCAGCTGAGTCTTACTGCAGCACCTCTCAGCAAGAAAGAGTGGCTACTGGATGTGGAGTTATCAGTGGCTCCTTGGATGAGAGCTAGTAAAACATGATGAGGGATTTTTACTTTCTTTCTAAAGCTTTGATGATGAAAATAAAACCACCTAAATTCTGAAACAGGACAGCTGCCTCAGCAAATGATTACAATAAGTGGAGGCTCTTCCAGAAACATCCCCCCCCCCATGCTTCTTCCAACACAGCACCAACATCAAAAGAGCAGTAGAGGGGAAATATTTCTACCTTTGCTTTCTTAATATATTCATTAAAATCAGTGATAACAGCCTTGCTCTGTGCTTTATAGGGGAAAAGTTTGTTGTGCCAGATTGCATCCTTTGCACCTTTTGGCTGCTTTTAGAATGCCTGAGAACTTGTTTTGTAAGGGAGGCTGATGGATTTGCCTTTTAACTTGTACAGCCATTTTACAATGTAGCATAGTCAAGGGGCCTTATGAAAAAAGCCTTTCCCTGTGAGTCACTGTTACAATTATTTCTAAGGCAGTAACATCATAAAGACAGGGTTGGCCCTGCCACAAGCCTCCCTCGCGGAACACAAATTACTGTTTATCAGACCACTGCTCATGTGATTAAGCAATGTTGGCACCAGACAAGCACTTGCACTCTCCCAAAGCTTGGGGAGTTTCTGCTTTCCAGAGAATTTCCAAGAAGCAATACACTGCAGGGAAGAAAGGGAAAGAAAGAGAGAGGGAAAGAGAGAGGGAAAGAGAGAGAGAGAGAAAGAGAGAGAGAGAGAGAAAGAGAGAGATCAGACAATTGGAGTGTCTGTTCTGCAGTGGATAAAGACCATTTATGCACTGCTCTCATCACTGAATGAACCTCCTGCTGCTGGCTGTGCCTGGTGTGAAGCAGCAAACAAAAGACCCTTTCAAAGGTTGAGTAATAGGAGTGTTCAGAAGATGCTTTGTCCTGGTCATGTCTTGTGTATTGCAACAAGGAGCATATTCCATGTGTTCATTCTCATGCAGTGGGAAAGCACTGAAAATCGAGGGAGTGTTTAAACTGGTGAGAACAAAAGGCAGGCAGCCTCGTTCTCCAGAGAGTCGCCTGCATGCACAACGTCAGGGCAGAACAGTTGCAGCAATGCCAGCGAACCCAGCTCTCCCCATCCCTGGGATTTCAGCAGGCACGCTGGAAACCTCTGGCAACTTATAGAATCATAGAATGGTAAGGTTGGAAGGGACCTCAAAGATCATCTAGTTCCAACCCCCCGCCACAGGCAGGGACACCTCCCACTGGTACAGGTCACTCAAAGCCTCATCCAACCTGGCCTTCAACACCTCCAGAAAGGGAGCAGCCACAACCTTCCTGGGCAACCTGTGCCAGTGTCTCACCACCCTCACTGCAAAGAACTTCTTCCTAACATCCAGTTTCAATCTCCCCTCTACAAGTTTAAAGCCATTGCCTCTTGTCCTGTCATTGCAAGACCTTGTCAATAGTCCTTCCTCAGCCTTCCTGTAGGCCCCCTTCAGATACTGCAAGGCTACTAGAAGGTCTCCTGGAAGCCTTCTCTTCTGCAGGCTGCAGAGCCCCAACTCTCTCAGCCTGTCCTTAGAGCAGAGCTGCTGCAGCCCTCTGAGCATCTTCATGGCCTCCTCTGGACCTGCTCCAACACTTCAATGTCCTTCCTGTGTTGGGGGCTCCAGAACTACACACAGGACTCCAGGTGGGGTCTGAGGAGAGCAGAGCAAGGGGGCAGAATCCCCTCCCTTGCCCTGCTGCCCACACTGCTCTTGCTGCAGCCCAGCACTCGGTTGCTGTCTGGGCTGCACTCACACTGCAGGCTCATGTTGAGCTTTTCATCACCCCAGACCCCCAGGTCCTTTTCCTCAGGGCTGCTCTCAGCCATTCACCACCCAGCTTGTATTTGTGCTTGGGATTGTGCCTACCCTTGCCTTGGGAGTCAAGTAGATTGAGCTGGACATCAAGCAGAAGCTGCTGGCAATTTGGCTGTTGTATCAGTTTTTAATTAACATGTTGCAGCTTCGCTTTTAATGTGAATTACAGCTTACCATTGGCCATGGTAATGTTAAGATTTAAACAGAAAGGATGTTTCTGTGCATCACCTACACAGAACACACAATACTAAATGCCTCTGAAAATGGTTACAATTTTCCACCTTTTTTTTTTTCCTTCCTTCTTGCTTCCAAAGGCTATTAAGGGAGTGGAACATCTCCCTTAGGACGAAAGGCTGAGGGAGCTGGGGCTCTTTAGCTTGGACAAGGGGAGACTGAGAAGTGACCTCATTAATATTTATAAATATGTGAAAGGTGAGTACCAGAAGGATGGAGCTCTTCTCAGTGATGTCCAATGAGAGGAGATAGAACAATGGGTGCAAGCTGGAGCACAGGAGGATCCACGTGAGCATAAGGAAAAACTTTTTCACTGTGAGGCTGATAAAACACCGTAACAGGCTGTCCAGAGAGGTTGTGGAGTCTCCTTCTCTGGAGACATGCAAAACCCACCTGGATGTGTTCCTGTATGATGTACTGTGGGTGATCCTGGGGACTGGACTAGATGATTTGTTGAGGTCACTTCCAACCCCTAACATCCTGCGATTCAGTGAATAGCAATAAACCTATACAAAATTTATTTAGTGTTGGGCTATCCTGAATGAAGTGAAAAATAACAATTGTAGTTTTTATTAGAGGAGAAATTAGGCAAGGGGTCAATGCCTTCCGCAGACTCACTGTGCAGATATCTTTATGGAAGGCTAGGAGTTTATGAAACCATAATTTATGGCAGGCTAATAGTCTTCTGCTATGAAAGCAACATCCTCCTGGCTAACCTGAAGCTATTTGCTGTCCTATTCTCCTACAAGAAACAGAAGGGCAAAAAGAAAAGTAGCAGCCAAGCCCATAACAACAGGATTTTTTTTTTTTTTTTTTTTTAAATAATCATTCCCTGGTACTAAATCAGCTTTGGAGAGGTGATGGGGATTTGACTTAACACTTTTGCAAACGAATGAGGATTTAAAAATAATGCCACTTGCTAGATGGTTGTCCCAAAGAGGCACTACTCAAAAGAGCTGCAGAAATCTGAGGCAACAACAGGTATGCCAGTCATGCATGATAAAATGTCACTTTTACAAGTGCACTAAGATTACCAGATGGAGCTGGTCACTGACTGCAGGAATTACTGGCAGGCATGCAGCTGAGTGCAGAGTACAAGCCTGAGTCACCACAGCCAGCAAGCAGCAAGGCCGAGCTGTCACCCCACCCAGGTGTGGCACATCTTCATGTGTGCTCTGCCAACAAGTCCTCAGCTATCTCCTCCATGTCTGTACCAAAGAACCCTTTTCTTCTACAGCTGGTTCCTCTGCAGCTCCTGTAAAGCATTGTAAAAAACCAGCATGGGCTACCTACAGAGGGAGGTCCTGTGCTCGGGTGACAAATTTTCATCCACTTTGCCTACGACCATTTTGAAAGGATCTGTCAGCAAGTATTTAAAAGAAGATGCCCCACTCCCAGCTAGGCATTCTCAGGATGGAGATGCAAACAGTGGGCCTACTCCAACTTCTTTTGCCCAAATGAAGGTGGGAATTTTGCCCCTGTAGGTACAAAAAAATTTCTGTGATTCTCGCCCTATTGCCCCTGTATACAAGAACTTTCTGTGATTCTCACCCTATTGCCCCTGTAGACACAAGAACTTTCTGTGATTCTCACCCTATTGCCCCTGTAGACACAAGAACTTTCTGTGATTCTCAGCCTAATGCCCCTGCAGATACAAGGATTTTCTGTGATTCTCAGCCTATTGCCCCTGTAGATACAAGAAATTTGTGATTCCCACCCTATTGCCCCTGTAGATACAAGAAATTTCTGATTCCCACCCTACTGCCCCTGCAGATACAAGAACTCTCTGTGATCCTCAACCTATTGCCCCTGTAGAAACAAGAACTTTCTGTGAGTCTCACCCTATTGCCCCTGTAGATGCTTTTGAAAGAAAAGAAACCCACCTACAAAAATAAACTCTCAGAATCCCAGGGAAAATCTCAGCTCTGAAGGAGAGTCACAGATCCATAAATTGCATTGGGTTGGAAGAGACCCTCAAAGGTCATCTTGTCCAACCACCCTGCACTGAGCTGGGACGCCTTCAACTAGATCAGGCTGCCCAGGGCCACATCAAGTCTTGAATATCAGGGCCTCAACCACATCCCTGAGCAACCTGTTCCAGTTTTTCCACCACTCTCATGAAGAACTTCCAGTATCCAACTGCTATGCTAGGGGGCAAGACAAGCAGAGGGCTCAGCATCCTCATGTTGTATCCCTTACTAGAAAGAGCACAAACCTAGCAGGCAGGACTGGTTTCCTCCCTGGAGGCTCAATAGCCCCTTCTGACTTAAACATATAACTAAGAAACCACAGCACAGAGTTCTTCTAAGAATCATGTTAATCATATGCTGAACTATTTTTCCTGAACTAGGTTGTAGCTGACAGGATTAATCCTTCAGTAAGTAATTATTTGGTTTCTAATACACTGCAATCACTGGAAAAAAGATTTGCATAAGCTTGGATGAAAATCTGCTCATTAATTACCACTATAATTTTCCACAAGGCAACATGAACTAGCCATGATGCCCAAACACCTGATTTTTATCTAGCAAGACTTACCCATGTTAGCAACCACTAAAGAAAAACCCCCACACATGAAAATCCAGGTCAAGCACCATTTAACACACACCCTCCAACCCAACATCAAAACCTGTTTTAAAATATGGAAAAAAGATGTCTCAATGCATGCCAAAGAAAGAGCTGCATGTGTGGGTGTACATGCATGCATTAGGAGCAGACCAGAAGGAATTATTTCTTTACAGATGCTTCTTCTCATGGCAGAGCAAAGTGGCAGGTTGGGGGAAACTGAATAGACATGATGTTTAAGAAGGAGGTACAGAGAGACACAAACAATGGGTGCACTGGCAAAAAGAACCTGTTCCCTGAGGTTTACTTGGGCAATGGAGCAGTAGAAGAAAGTCAAGCTCAGTTGATGCAATGTTTAAGTGGGTCAGAGGAACCAGCAAATATCTCTCCCTCTCCATGGGGCTGACAGTCATCCTTCAAGAGAAGTCTTAAAATCATGAAGTGGGAAAATAGCTGGGTGTTATCAAGCACTGCCTTAAAAAAATTCTTTTTTTTCAAAGGTAAGTTTGTAATCTTTGGGAACACCACCCCCACCCCCGCCCCCCCCC
>WBNM01021976.1:17288-47290 GCA_013399055.1 Ramphastos sulfuratus | reverse complement strand
GCTGGCGAATGCGTGGAGGCAGCAGGCAGGATGCAAGCAGGCATCTGGAATGGTGGAAGGCACGCACCCCGTGTTCCCTGCTCCTTTATAACACAGCCCAAAGATCAATTGGACCTTTGGACACAAGATAGCCAATCAAATGGCAGTTACCCAAGATTTTGCCATATTGGGTGAAGCCATAGGCTTGCTTTATCCTTTTTTGGGCAGATCACGGGCCCTGCACAAGGCAATCATGTGCCCCCTAGCAACCACAGGTGATGGACAGGCCCCGGACCCCAGACTTAGTGGCGCCAGGTCCTTTGTCCCCTTTCCCGCGGTTGCTCTCTCCCCAAAACAGCAGAAAAACATGTCTGCACAAGCCAGGACATGTACAAGCCCAAGAGGCCTGTTTAGGCCTACCACGACAGAGGTCTCTTCCAACTTGCTTGATTCTGTGATTCTATGAAATGTGTCTTCCATTTTCCACAGAAGCAACACAATATTTCTGAAGTAGTCAGCATGACATAAGCACTTGGACCTGTGGTTTACTGTGTAAGGAAAACTTATCTCAACTTTTGCACATTGTCAGTTGTCTAAATGATATGGCATAAGGTTCTAGTAGGCTGTTTGTGATTAACATACTTGATTCTCTTTGTGATGACTTGGTACAGGCCATATGGATTAGTGTAATCAAGTGAAAGAGCAAAGTGATGAAATTAGGGCTTGTTGGACATTCCTTTCAACAAACACCATATTTTGGAGTAGTTCTCTATTTATGTTAGAAAGAAAGGTTCTAAAAGAGAAAGTAGGCAACCTTAGAAACCCCATTTTCTTATTAGTCAAATAGAATTGCATTTTGTCTTTGGGATATGCCACACAAAACTTTAAATTCTTTTTTTGTTTTTTAATTAGGACAAGTTCTGTTTTTAGACAAGGACTTGAAGGAAGCAACTGTGTGCACAAAAATGTTTGTGTTTGATGATTTGCAAACAGTGGCTAACTACAAAAGTTGAAATGGTTTGTTTTTTTTTTTTTTTTAATTATTTCTAGCTAATGTAGGAGCATTTGGGTTTAAGGTGGCAATTCATTCAACACTTCAGTTGAGACTGGAGCTGAAACCCATATAAATTTCAAACTTTTCATCCTGCTTTGGATTCCTAACTGAACTACAGAAGCCTTTGTAGACCAGGTTTGTGATTGCACTGAGTCAGTCTAGAGGACCATGTACTCTGGCCTCCAGCAATGAACACAGTAGCACAAGTATTGATGACACTATCCCTAATAACTGTGTGTATCTTAATTTTGTGAATTTCTGGAGCCACAGGTGAGATTTTACATAGTTAGCCTCATTGGAAGATTGTTATTCTGTGGACTTGTCCAGTCTCCAGTGTGACTTTTAGCTTTCACTTAAATTTTCACAGGGAGTATGCAGGTTTATAATCTAGTGCAAGCAAACCACTTTGTTTGGTTTTAAACTTGTTTTCTACTAATCCATTTTGGTAACTACTAGCTCACTTAGTGATTATTATGTGCTGTCTCTGTGCCAGTGATGACCATATAGACTCTATAGTTATGACTTTTAAATGTTTCTTTAAGGTTATGCATGATTTTGGCATTGTTCTTGCTCTTTTGAGTCCCTTCCTATCCCCCACCCTCTTTTTTTTTTTTATTCTGTTTTGTTTTGTTTTTTTCCTGTATCCTTTTAGAGGACGTTGTAAGAAGTGGACACAGTAGGCAAGGTGCAGGCAAACAGAATTTATACTGTGGTTTAATGATAACCTCTGTTGAGCTCTGTTACTTTCCTTAGAATCACTAGCATTCCATTAACAAAATTCCAGAGTACCAGCTTGATTTTCATAGCATTATCTAGCATTACACCACAAGCTCACTCCAGTATATGTCACATACCTTGCACTGAACTTCATATACCATTTTATTGCAAGTCATGAAGTCTCCTGAAGAACATCAGCAACTTGACAGTTGGCCATTGTACTTCCTACTCCTATTCCTATTCCTATTCCTATTCCCATTCACTGAAACAGATTGCCCAGGAAGGTTGTGGCTGCTCCCTCCCTGGAGGTGTTCAAGGCCAGGTTGGAGGAGGCCTTGAGTGACCTGTACTAGTGGGAGGTGTCCCTGCCTATGGCAGGGGGTTGGAACTAGATGATCTTTGAGGTCCCTTCCAACCTTACCATTCTATGATTCTTTTATGCTAAAATTACTTAATACCACCACTACAAGCATGCTCATTTATTGTTCGTCCCTCTTTTCTAGATTATTTGTATGTATTTAGGTTTACTGCTATCTATTAATTTGTTCAGTTTTTCACTGAACTGGAAAGTAAGTGTGGATTATAATTGTCATGATAGTAATTTGCACACTGGGTTTGCATATTGGGTCTCTGCCCATTGTATCAGATTAGACATACCTGCTTTTGGCTTTGAAAATCCCTGAGGGATCTCTTTCCTGTGCTGTCCTGGTCAATGTCAGTTTTTCTTGCTTCTCTATAGTAAGCCAGTTTACGTATCCTGGTTGTTAACACCTGTAAACTTTCTCTCTTGCTGTAGCTGAGATGTGTAAGCAACTGTCCATTAAAAATAAGCAAGCTGAATCACAGTGCTACTATCAGTTACAAATAAGTACTATCCTTTGTCAGTGACTCCTGGAAAAAACAGTCTTGACTTGTCATTGCATCTTCATTCAGCTTCTGTGAAATTACACTGAAACCTCTGTCTGACATACTGGTCCTTTCTCTGTATTCTCTCCTCAGGCATCATCTTTGCTCTTTTTTTTCTTTTCCTTTTTCCCTACACCTTTCTCTTGTTTTCTCTTCTCTCTTCCTCTTCTCTTCTCCCTTCGTCTTCTCTTCTCCCTTCCTCTTCTCTTCTCCCTTCGTCTTCTCCCTTCCTCTTCTCTTCTCCCTTCCTCTTCTCTTCTCCCTTCCTCTTCTCTT
Organism: Ramphastos sulfuratus; assembly: GCA_013399055.1. Classification (NCBI taxonomy): domain Eukaryota; kingdom Metazoa; phylum Chordata; class Aves; order Piciformes; family Ramphastidae; genus Ramphastos; species Ramphastos sulfuratus. Next base: position 44,358 of record WBNM01021976.1, on the reverse strand, counting down.
CTCCCTTCCTCTTCTCTTCTCCCTTCCTCTTCTCTTCTCCCTTCCTCTTCTCTTCTCCCTTCCTCTTCTCTTCTCCCTTCCTCTTCTTCCTTTTCAGTAGATATTTGCTAGTTTAGTAGGGATCCTGTTTTGTATTTTATGACCCTTACCAACACAGGTAAATGAAGTATCTTACACAAAAGGAAGCAACAGCTACTAAATGTAGCTGAAGTCTTCCTATAACCATGCGCATCAATAAGGACACTTACTATAGTCTGTAGACCTGGATTCTAATTTTACATCTGTTGTGCCATTAAGGTTTCAAGTTCAGAAAAAGAATAATTTCTTTGAATTTTTTTTTAAAAATGCATAATCTTGTGATATCAATTGTGAAAGTAGACATGGGATGAGATTGTGCTTTTTTTTCCTGCACTCACTTGATTTTTCGGGCTGACTTTTTACATGATCTGAACGTTTAAACAGTGCTGTGGTTCCTCAAAGACGCCACATTTGGTTGATGTAAAGAAATTCAAACATGCTTGAACTGTACATTCAAGAGAGGAAGCAACTGGACTGAAGCATGGCTGTGTAACATATGCTTTAATATTTGAAATCACGTTAGGTGGTAGTAGAAGTAGCTTAGCACAGTAAGGTGGCTGGATATGGGTGGAAAATGAACCTGTTGTTCTCAGCTGAAGTGGAAAACAGGGAACATAACACATAAGGGAGCAAACCACTATGAACTGAGTCAAGAAAATTGAAGGTGATAAGCTTTGTTAGAAAAGGCAGGTGCAAAAGAGGTCTTGAACTGCTTGAAGAATCTGGAAGGGAATCCAGAATTCCTGAGTCTGAGACTGTTAGGTTTTGGCAGATAGCCATGAAATCCACTAACAGAAAATGTGTGTTCCATTTCTCTCTTGCTGGTTCCCACAGCTGTTCTAGGTTATAATCTTGTACCAAGAATGTCAGAATCCATGCTACTTCTTCACTTTTAATTTGCCCCTCATTATTTCTGTAAGTATGCATTATAATTGACTTTATTTACAATTGCATGTTCACACACTGTCTTTCTCTGGATCCTTAATGCAAAGGATGGATGGTATTTAGAGAATGAATGAGAGCTAAAGAAGCTGTTGTCTCTAGGGTTCCTCCTGTAACTTGGTGCAGAAATTGGAAGTCATGTAGTGGATGGAACAGAGAAATGAAGGAGAAGAAAAATTATGATCTTCCAATGTAAGCCATTCTAGAATACAAAAGATTACTGTTCTCATGCTTTTGTAATTTTGAAGATGTTTAGAATGGCTTCTCATTTATGGCCCCAAAACATCATTCATAAAAAGTGACTTAAGTATCTAGTCACTGGCGTTGTAGATGTCTTGGAGTAGGTTTTCAGACACCAGCTGTTACGGAAGGGGTAATTAATTACTGCGAGATGATATTTTAAAAATATTAATATATAATTTATTAATATTAAATATTCAGAACTCGCATCACCCCGATCACCATTTAATAATAATAACAGGCTCTTTGCAACATTATGGAAACTATATACAGGTTATGATAGGATCTAGAAATAACTATTAAATATATACATTAATTGAACTAGATTTAAACTGGCAGNGCTTTACCCTTTTTTGAGCAGATCATGGGCCTTGCACAAGGCAACCGTGTGCACTCTGTTTACCGCAGTTGCTGGGCAGGCCACAGACCCAAGACTTAGTGGCTCCAGGTTCTTTGTCCCTTTTCCCGCGGTTGCTCTCCCCAAAACAGAAGGAGGGAGAGCAGAAAAACATGCCTGGGCAAGCCAGGATATGTACAAGCCTAATTTGGCCTGCCTAGGCCTACCACGACACCAACACAAGAAGAAGGATGGATAACTGAAATTGGCTTGCTGGAAATCTGAGAGGAAGAAAATTTTTAGAACTCATAGCTATGGGCAGTGTTGTGCTCTGGCAGGATCACGATCACAGTCTTAAATTCAGTGCGACGCTGAAGAATCGATAACCTATTCCACAAAAGAAGACTTAAAAGACTTCAAAACTACAATCATATTACTAGTTTTGTTGGGGTGTTTTTTTGTGTGTGTGTTTTGTGTTTGGTTGTGGGTTTTTTGTTTTTTTTTTCTTTTTTTAAAGATTACTTTGTTATCATTAATGATTTCTGTCTTTCTTGGGATGCCTTCTGATTCATTTGCATTATTTCAGAGTGTTAACACTGTTGTGTACTGATGGATGAACATCAAGTCAGTGTTAATCTGATGTTTGTTAAATGCTTGGGAAAATCAAAGTACTAAAGGGAGTTATTGTGATCTTTTGCTGAATGGAGTAGATTCTAGACAAGGAGCTGTTGTTTTGCCTAGAATTTCTCTATTTCCTTTTTCTTCCCCTCCCAAACAGTAATGTGTTTGCATGCTTTGTTGGATGCATATTCCGTAGTATTCAGCCACAAATATTGTTGCCCTCAGAATTTCTGTGCCTTTGAAAAAGTTGTCTGTGTCTGTATGACTTTTTCCTGAGGATTTTTTCTAATTTAGGTTTTTAAACCACAATTATTCCTGCTAAATGCATGTAACTAAAGGCTCTGGACAAAATAATGACATTCTGCCCACATCACCTGTGGTGCCTGTGAAGTTGATGGCACAGCACATCAGCAGTCCTGGGCCTTCACAAGCGCTTCCATCTGAAGTTCTCAAGCATCTGCATCCTCATTAACACAGTAGTTTCTGATGCAGTTCCTGGGGAGATAAAGGGCTTGTGTGTCTCTTTCCTTGGTGGCACATGTATTGTAGGCTCTGCTTTTTATTTCATTATTTTACAGACCTCTCCCAGAGAAAAACTGCTTTACATTGTATAGCTGTCGAAGGGCTCATTTGAAGGAGTACTGATTTGATGCACCCTAGTGTTTTATGGAGAGAAAGCAGGTTTACTATTAATTCTTTGTGTTAACCTCATGTCAAAATCATGCAATAGCCTCCTTCAACCCATCATGTCCTTTTCAGGCTGAAGGGTTGATAGCCTACTCAGTTATTTCTTCTGCAGAAATAATATGGTAGCTTATTCTTGTTATCTTGGAAGTGCTGGAAGAACAAACTCATTTAACATGCTTTGGAGAGTATGACTACAGGAAAAAGACATTTAAGACTCACTAAGGCCTTTTAGCTCCAGCTGAAATAAGCCATTATAAAAATGTCTGCAGTTCCTTTTCTTTACAGCTTTCCCATTCAGGGTATTACTGTGGATTCTAATCTAAACCTTATCCACTGTGAACCAAATCCTAATGTGATGAGAAGAATGGATCTTTAGGTTTAGACTCGGTCACAATAACAGACTGTAAATATCCATGGAAATATAACAAGTTTTTGTCCTGAAACTTAGTTTTAACACATTTGCAGTACCATCTGGGAAAGGCTGTGGGTGCTACTTGGTGTGTTTCCTTGCCTTTGCCAAAGGTTTCTGAGGCCAAGATGCATTGTTGAGAGCACTACGCAGGAGAAAACATCTAATAACCAGTCAAGTCCAGCAATACTGCTATTCCACATAAGAAAAGGGCTACTATACTTTAATGCACAATAGCAGTTTGATTTGTGTTCTCTTAAGAGCAATTAGAACAGCAAAATTGGAACTGAAGTGCTTCGTGATCCTAAAAGAATGATAAACATTGAGACCACACTGCTTTGTACAGCAAATAAACAGAAGGGAGGTCAAGGCAGCAAAGATGTTATCACATTTTTCACTTTGAAAGATCAGTGTAGTTACTAGTTGGGTTTGTTGAAGTGGCAAGATTAAATGAAAGGAGAAAGATTTCTAAAACACTTCTTAATCTCAGCACCACAGTCGTTGTCATATTGCCTTCAATTTCATAGCTTGCACTAGGACCAACAAACAATAAAAACAAATCAATTCCAATTTCAAGGTTTGGAAGACTTCTGAACTGTTAGAAACTTGGATATGTGTTACAGTCTAACATGACAGAAATAACTTGAAAAAGTTCCCATGCAAACTCCAGCTTTCTTGGTTTCCTCTATTGTATTATTGTTTTAGTGTCTTTAGTGAATGAGCAGGCTTTGACCTGCTCATCCAGGTAGTGAGTCTCAGTGAAGTCACACAAATATGGGTCATTCTTCTCAGGTGCCAGTTTGTGCAGTTCTAGCAGTGACTGGTTCACATTCTTCTCCAGACGCAGGGCACATCCCATTGCAGTCAGGCCATTCTCCCAGTCATCACGGTCAGGCTCCTTGATGTCCTGCAAGAAGATGCATCCTCCCCTCTGATTCTGTAGCTTCATCACGCCTGCAGTGTGCGCATGCAGCCCAGACAGCCAAGCAAGTCCTGGGCTGCATCAAGAGAAGCATGGCCAGGAGGGCAAGGGAGGTGATTCTGCCCCTTTGCTCTGCTCTCCTCAGACCCCATCTGGAGTCCTGTGTGCAGTTCTGGAGCCCCCAGCACAGGAAGGACATTGACTGTTGGAGCAGGTCCAGAGGAGGGTCACGAAGATGCTCAGAGGGCTGCAGCAGCTCTGCTATGAGGACAGGCTGAGAGAGTTGGGGCTCTGTAGCCTGGAGAAGAGAAGGCTTCCAGGAGACCTTAGAGTAGCCTTCCAGTATCTGAAGGGGGCCTACAGGAAGGCTGGGGAGGGACTATTGACAAGGTCTTGCAATGACAGGACAAGGGGCAATGGGTTTGAACTGGCAGAGGGGAGATTTAGACTGGATGTTAGGAGGAAGTTCTGTACAGTGAGAGTGGTGAGACACTGGCACAGGTTGCCCAGGGACATTGTGGCTGCTCCCTCCCTGGAGGTGTTGAAGGCCAGACTGGACGAGGCCTTGAGTAACCTGTGCTAGTGGGAGGTGTCCCTGCCTATGGCAGGGGGTTGGAACTAGATGATCCTTGAGGTCTCCTTCCAACCTTACCATTCTATGATCAGCTAAATATTTCAGGGCAAGGTTAAATGTTCAGCAGAGTTTCCTCTTTGTGCAGTGTGTGTGTAACTATCTGAGGTATATTTATCTCAGCCACCTTTTCCTTTTAAATATCAGTGCAAAGATTGCTTCTGGGAAGAATCATGTACAAGACAATTCATTAGGACTAAACTTCAAAGCAGACTGGTAATTTTCAGTAATCAGTCTGCATTTAAAAATCAAACTGTTAACATTTCTTCTATTAACAGTCTTTGTTTTGTTAAATTTTTGCCATGACTGTTATGTTCTAAAACAATTTTGATGTTCAAAATTATTGTAGCGAATCTGCAATTGAGCAAGTCAAATTTATCTCTTGTCCTGCAAACCAATTATAGTAATTTACAGTCATTCAGGACCTAAAGACTGTAATAACTCTTGACAGAATTATGAGCAAACTAATGGGTCATTTATTATCAGATAACTTTCAGTGAAAATTAATATGTACTCTGCTGTTTTTCCTTTCTAACTTGAGAATGGCTGTTAAACCAAAAAACTTGAGAGATTATTACTCTAATATGGTTCTACCTCATACCATATTAACAAAGATCTATTAGATTTGAATAATATTTTACCAGTAACAGAGCTGACCAAGTTAATTTTTATCTTAATGAAGCACTTTATGGAATCATAGAATGGTGAGGTTGGAAGGGACCTCAAAGATCATCTAGTCCCACCCCCCTGCCATAGGCAGGGACACCTCCCACTAGCACAGGTCCCTCAAGGCATCCTCCAAACTGGCCTTGAACCCCTCCAGGGAGGGAGCAGCCACAACCTCCCTGGGCAACCTGTGCCAGCGTCTCACCACCCTCACTGCTAAGAACTTCCTCCTAACATCCAGTTTCAATCTCCCCTCTGCCAGTTTAAACCCATTGCCCCTTGTCCACTCATTGCAAGGCCTTGTCGATAGTCCCTCCCCAGCCTTCCTGTAGGTCCCCTTCAGATACTGGAAGGCTACTCTAAGGTCTCCTGGAAGCCTTCTCTTCTTCAGGCTACAGAGCCCCAACTCTCTCAGCCTGTCCTCAGAGCAGAGCTGCTGCAGCCCTCTGAGCATCTTTGTGGGCTCCTCTGGACCCGCTCCAACAGTTCGATGTCCTTCCTGTGCTGGGGGCTCCAGAACTGTACACAGGACTCCAGGTGGGGTCTGAGGAGAGCAGACTTTTAACATTATAGTCTTCTGTTGGTGAACACAGTCTGTATAATATTACCTGGGGGGAAAAAATCATCCAGTATTGCTGTTGCCAGAAAAAGTATCTGTGTCAGAGAAGGTTAGCACCACTTAAAAGTTGCTTTCTGTTCCAGAAAGTAGAACATGTTTTCATTCAGTAATTGTTTGTTTTTTTAGAGAATGTGTGTCTGTATAGTAAAATATCAAGAATAAAGCAGGCATTATAGAGATAGTAGATTATTCTCACAAAATTTTACAAATAAAGCTATCTTTGTGTATGCAGATAAATTTGGAAAGACATATTCAAAACATACATGAATGATTTGTTGCTTTTTATGCAGTAACAATACTAATCAAATGGAAATCATGAAGACGCTCAGAGGGCTGCAGCAGCTCTGCTATAAGGACAGGCTATGAGATTTGGGGCTCTGCAGCCTGGAGAAGAGAAGGCTTCGAGGACACCTTAGAGTAGCCTTCCAGTATGAGGGCCTACGGGAAGGCTGGGGAGGGACTATTGACAAGGTCTTGTAGTGACAGGACAAGGGGCAATGGGTTTAAACCAGCAGAGGGGAGATTTAGATTGGAAGTTAGGAGGAAGTTGTTTGCAGTGAGGGTGGTGAGGCACTGGCACAGGTTGCCCAGGGAGGTTGTGGCTGCTCCCTCCCTGGAGGTGTTGAAGGTCAGGTTGGAGGAGGCCTTGAGTGACCTGTTCTAGTGGGAGGTCTCCCTGCCTATGGCAGGGGATTGGAACTAGATGATCCTTGAGGTCTCTTCCAACCTTACCATTCTATGATTCTATGAAATCTGTATATTAATTATCTGGCATTGATACAGTCCTGTGCAAAACTACAGAAAGTAAACTGAATTTAGGTTCTAAATATAAAACCTTTTATTTTCTAGTTTATGGTTTTGGTTTGTTTTCTTTTCCTCACATATATATTGGTGGGTTACTTGCTCTAAAATTCAAAAGTCTTGCTTATCATTAAAGCTTAAATACCTTTAAATGCATGTTGGAGAAACCTGATTACTCTGGTAAATATATCTGAGGCACCTTTGAGAGCTGTTTTAATAGGGTAATAGAGTGATGTGATCAACCAGCCTAATCTATAAACTTACAAGGAGATGGAAGAGTCCTTTTAGTAACAAATGGTTAACAGAAGGCTTCAGAAAGTTCAAACATCATGGTTAAAATCAGTAAGAGTAAGCAGTATCTAAGCCACAAACTGCCAAGGAAATAGGCTGCTAAAGGCTGTTAGTTCTTAGTCCATAGAGAGTGAAAGTGGGATGATAGTATTTAGAGTTATTTGTAGTTTTAAAATTCCATTTATGAGACACCAGCAAGCTAAATAGTGGTGCAGGGAGATGGTGACATGTAGGTCATCAAAGTTATTGGTAGAAATAAAATACTTGTAATAGCCATAAAAGAATTGGGTATAGAAGGATATTTAAACAGTGCTTGAAACCAAAGCATTCTGTAATCACCATTTCTGTCTGAGAGGGTACATACAGAGGGAATCCAAACAATGGTGAGTATTAATTCTTGTATTGATATGTAGTTTACTACTTTCCAGGATATTTTTTGGAGATCTTTGCTTTCATAGACAAAATCACAGACTTGTCAGGGTTGGAAGGGACCTCAAGGTTCATCTAGTTCCAACCTCCCTGCCATGGACAGGGACACCTACCACTAGAAGGTGTTCCTGTCCACTAGCATCTTTCCCACATCCACATCCAGCCTGGTATTAAAGACTTCCAGGGGTGGGGCTTCTACCACATCTTCTGGCAACCTGTTCCAGTGTCTTACCCACCCTTATGGTGAAGAATTTCTTCCTGACATCTAACTTAAGTCTACTTTTCTCTAGCTTGGATCCTTTTCCCCTAGTCCTATCACTACTTGACATCCTAAAAAATCTCTCACCAGCTTTCTTGCAGGCTCCCTTCAGATATTGGAAGGCCACAGTAAGGTCTCCTTGGAGCCTACTCTTCTCCAACTCCAACTCTCTTGGTCTGCCTTCATAGGAAAGGTGCCCCAGCCCTCTGATCATCCTTGTGGCCCTTCTCTCAACCCGTTCCAGCACTTCCATATCTTGTAATAGAGGCTCTAGAACTGGACACAGTACTCCAGGTGGGGTCTCACAAGAGCAGTGTAGAGGGAGAGGTGATTCTCTCTCGACCTGCTGGCCACACTTCTCCTGATGCAGCCCCGAATATAATTTGCTCTCTGGGCTGCAGGTGTACACTGGTGGCTCATGTTGTGCTTCTCATCCCCCAGCACCCTCAAGTCCTTTTCTTCAGGGCTGCTCCCAAGCCACTCACTGCCCAGCCTTTATTGATGCCTGGGATTGCCCAGAGCCAGATGCAGGACCTTGCACTTGGTCTTGTTGAAACTCATGAGGTTGGCTTGGACCCACTTCTGCAACCTGTCCAGGACCCTCTGGATGGATCCCTGCCCTCCAGTGTGTCTGCTGCACCACACAGCTTGGTATGGTCAGCAAACTTGCTGAGGCTGCGCTCAGGGCCACTGTCCATGTCACTGATGATGTTGAGTAAGACTGATCCTTGGGGGACTCTCACTTGTCACTGGCCCACACTTGTAGATTGACCCATTGGCAGCCACTCTTTGGGTGCAGTTGTCAAGCCACTTCTTTATCCACTGAGTGGTGCATCCATCGAACACATAATTTACCAGCTTGGAGGTCAGGATATCATGTGGGACAGTGTCAAAGGCTATGTGCAGCTCCAGATAAATGATGTTGGCTGCTCTCCTCTTGTCTATTGGTGTTGTGACCTTGTCATAGAAGGCCACCAGGTTTGTCAGGCATGATTTGCCCTTGGTCAAGCTGTGTTAATTGTACCAAATCACCTCTTCGTTATTATTCTGCCTCAGCAGTATCTCCACTATCTTACTGGGCACAGAGGTGAGACTGACTGGCCTATCGTTCCCTGCATCATCCTTCTTTCCCTGTTTGAAAATGAAGGTTATGTTTCCCTTATTCCAGTCAGTAGGGACTTCACCAGACTGCTGTGACTGTTGGGATATAACAGAGAGCAGTTTTGTAACCTCATCTGCCAATTCCCTCAGTACCTGTGGATGTATCCCATCACCTCCCATGGATTTGTACTCTCTCAAGTTCTCAGATGCTCATGATCTTGATCTTCACTTATAATTGACAGTTCCTTCTTCCAGCCTCTGCCATTATCTTCTGTGACTGTATGTGTGGGAATTAATAATTAGTGACATGGTTTACTGCTGGACTTGGAGTGCTAGGCTAATGGTTGCTCTTGGTGATCTTCCAACCTAAACTGTTCTGTGATTCTATCAACTGCTGACTTAAACTCACTGATAAGCTGCCAGTTTGCTGAGAGGAGGGGAAGATAAACCCTCTTTGGGTAAGTAGCTCTGAAGGGAATGAAGGTATATGGCAGAATGGCTGTATTTATTGACTGGATTCTCTGGCTTTTTGTCATGTGATCACAGATTGTGAGGCAGACTCTGATATATTTGGAGTCTGATCTGTGTCTCTTATGATTAACTATTATATTATTTTGTGTGTCTTCATTTATTTTTTTTCTCTTTTTGGTGTATTGTGACTCCTTTAAAGTTTGTGTAAGACTCAAGTGCTATCACTTACTCTTTGTAGTGATCGGAGGATTCTCACTAGTTAGTTGGATGCTCTGTTTTCTATGACTTTCAGACTCACACTTCTAATAAGGAATAGATGAATGCTGTGAAAATTCTTTCAAATGAGAATGGGTCATTTTTCAGTCGTGTATAGCACCTGGAAACAGTCCTTCCTTACTATTTAATAATCTGGCTTAATTTCATACTCAAATTAATGAAGTCAAACGCTGGAGATTACATCAGATCCTTAAAGAGGATTTGGGTTGCTGCATCTAGCATTCAACATAGATTTCATAGGATCATAGAATGGTAAGGTTGGAAGGGACCTCAAGGATCATCCAGTTCCAACCCCCTGCCATAGGCAGGGACACCTCCCACTAGTACAGGTCACTCAAGCCCCCCCCCACCCTGGCTTTAAACCCCTCCAGGGAGGGAGCAGCCACAACCTCCCTGGGCAACCTGTGCCAGTGCCTCATTTCCCTTCCCCCTTTTCTTCTGCATCATCACCTCTGGAACTGCCATAGCTTTTAAAGATGTTCCCAGCTGCTCTTTCCCAACACAGCTCAGCTAGACTTCCTATTGGAGCAAATGTCATTTCCAGGTCTGTAGTGCAACTCATGCTTACCTTGCCTACCTTGCCTAATGTTGCCAAAATATAGCCAAATCAATCCTCAGTCTTTCATGTTAAATAGATATTCTCTCTTATGCTATCATAAAGTAATATATTGGATTTTTTTTTTTCTTTAATTCTCCTCCCAGAACTCTTCAAAATCACAAATTGCGTATGCTTGATTTAGGGAGGTTTTTGTTATGTTTTGTTTGTTTGTTTTCTGTTTTGTTTGGTTGAGGTTTTTTTGTCTGTGGGTTTTTAAAAATATTTTTTATTTGATTGGTTTTGGGGTTTTTTTGTTGTTGTTTTTGTTTGTCTGGCACGTCACATTGATGCAACCCGTTACATCAGTCTCCATTTTTTTACTACATTGACATTTTTATGAGCAGCATTGGTTTCTAGTGATGTTTTTGGGGAAAAAAATGGATCAGGAAAACTAGAAATAATTTTCTAGTGGTTTCTAGTGATGTTTTTGGAAAAGAAAAATGGATCAGGAAAATTAGAAATAAGAGGTCATATGCTACTACTAATATTATTAAGCATCTTTCATTAAGGCTTCATAAAAACAAAACATCATAACTTTTAAAAATGAAATCTTTCTTAGGAAGGAGGAAACAAATGAATGGGCTACGAATTTCAAATTTGTAAAACTCAGCCTCTCAGTATGAAACAGTGGAATTATCTATGGTTAAATTCTTTCTTGATGATGAATGTTACTTGCAATGCCTTGCTGATTAAATTTTAAACTTGCATTTATTTTGACTGTGACATTTAGATAACCCTTCCTGTAACTGTTTTTGTTAACAAGGATGAAGCACTACTTTAGCCATCATTTAGCTATTTTGGTAATTATAGAGAATACAAAAGAGAAGAAATTTATGGTCAAATGATTGCTGCCTTTTTTTATTTATTTCTTTATTTTTTAATCGCTTTTAAGCTAAATAAAACACATTAAAACACATTTGCCTTTCTTTAACAATTGTCTTCAATTACCCTGTTTTCCATTATTTTGGTGTTATTTCTCTGTGGGAAGGATGTTTTATCTCTTTTTTTGGTATTATATCTTGTAGGATGCTTTGTAGATATGTGACCTAGGTATGCTTTGATTGATTTTAATTAAAATCTTTGTCATTTAAATGGAATGAAAAAATGCAAGATATGTGATGATATCTGAAGGGGGCCTACAGGAAGGCTGGGGAGGGACTATTGACAAGGTCTTGCAATGACAGGACAAGGGGCAATGGGTTTAAACTGGCAGAGGGGAGATTGAAACTGGATGTTAGGAGGAAGTTCTTTACAGTGAGGGTTGTGAGGCACTGGCACAGGTTGCCCAGGGAGGTTGTGGCTGCTCCCTCCCTGGAGGTGTTCAAGGCCAGGTTGGAGGAGGCCTTGAGTGACCTGTGCTAGTGGGAGGTGTCCCTGCCTATGGCAGGGGGTTGGAACTAGATGATCCTTGAGGTCCCTTCCAACCTTACCATTCTATGATTTTTTGATTTTTTTTTTTTTTTTTCTCATAGTCCTACAATTCTCTCCTCCACCTGTAAGCTCAAGAGTGTCATTATTTCCAGCCAGAACCTTTTCATGTAGACTCACTTTTAAAATAAATTATTCATTGGTTAGCTGGTTACACAGACAGGAGAATTTTTATCACTTTTTCAGTTTGATACTAATTCTGTCATCAAATTATCAAATCATAGAATTAGCATTACTTTCTAGTGATGTTTTTTGAAAAATTGGATCAGTAAATTAGAAATGAGAGGTCATNTAGCCTTGAGGTCTGTGGTAACAGGTTGGACTTGATGATCTTTGAGGTCTCTTCCAACCTTGGTGATACTGTGATACAGTGATTATTAAGCATATTATTATTATTAAGCATATTATTAAGTTGGAAGGGATCTTTAAAGGTACCTAGTCCAAGCCACAGGCATGTCTTCAACTAGCTAAGATTGCTTTTCAATATATTGATGCTGCTGATGATTCAGTATTTCATAATAATTTATATATCTTTGAAAAATAAATAGAAAAGAAATGATGATAAACCTTCACCAGTTTGATGCCTTCCCAGTGTTGTTTGGCCTCCAAACGTAAAGACATTGTAAATATTTGCCACCAGTGCTTCTCCAGAATTTAGATCATTGTAGTCTTCTTAAGCTAATGTGGTTGGTTTAGGCAGCTGCTGAGTAAATACTCATCCAGTTTTCCAAGGTCCTGGAAGAATCTAATAGTAGTAGGCAAACAACAGTGAAACAACAGAAAACCAGAATATTTTTCTGTCTCCAAATTCTTAAAATATTTCCATAAATTACTGAAAATGTCCTGTAGGGTATAATTTTCTGAAGGGAGGTTGGAGTGAGGAGGGGGCCAGCCTCTTCTCCTTGGTGGCAAGTGACGGGATTAGAGGGAATGGTTTCAAGCTGCACCAGGGGGAGTTCAAGCTGGATGCTAGGACATACTTGTTCACAGAAAGGAAACAAACACTAGAATGGTCTGCCTAGGGCAGTAGTGGAGTCATTGTCCCTGGAGGTGCTTAAGCTGTGTCTGGATCTGGTGCTTAGGGACATGCTTTAGTGCTGGGTCAAAGGTTGGACTGGATGATCATTGAGGTCTCTTCCAAATGGATGTTTTCTGTGATTCTGTGATTTTCTGTTAAGAACTTAGCACATAGACCACTGATATCCTCCTGAATCTGATCTACTGTGCCTTGCTTTTTTTTTTCCTTCAAGTATAATACCAATATTTAAAACAAACAAAAAGAATATTATGCAGCTGTCCCCGATTTAATGTTCAGGTGATTCATAGTTTAGTTTATAATGAAGGTAAAAAAAATAGGGTTTGTATGTTTTTTTGTTGGTGTTTGGTGTTTTGTTTTTTTTTTTTATGCTTCTGTTTCCATTCCTGTGGAGTTCATTTAATGCATCAAATAAAATAATGCAGAATTTCTGGTTATGATATGTATTGCTTATGATATTTGGGAATTAATTTTAATTTTCCTGTACAAAAGAAATTATAATAAGCTCAACTGCAAAGTGAGTTGTCTTGAGTATCATTGGCAAAGCACACTCAAAGACACTAAAGCAACTGCAGACTTTGAGGTCCTCAAATATAAAAGCAATGCAGGCCATAAGAGAGGGGAAAATTAAGTTTTTCCGCATCATTTTTATAGAGGAAGGCAGGAGAGATCTGAGGCTAAAGGTAGGTTTTTAAAATGCTGAATGGAGAAAATATGCTACCATTAAGAGAAGGTACTTGAATGAAAATCTAACATATTGAAAGGCCAATGTCAGGTGTGAATGAAAAATTAGGCTTGTAAAGGAAAGAAAAGACTCTTGCTAGCTTGGAATCTTACATTTTGCTGCTTAGGCTTGTGCAAGCTTTTGGTATCTAATGGAAATGGCGATGAAGATACTGCGTAGTTGAAAGGCAGCTGAAGAATATGAAGAAATAAACAGTACAAGCCGGGAAGAAGTAAAATTACTACTAAATGTTTAGAGGTGCTCTGAAAGGAGGACATTTAAAACAGAGCAAAAGATTTTTGTGGATGTTATAACTGCAGATATTGAAGATGACAAAAGAAAGAAAATAGCTTGAAATAATATAATGATTTTTTTTTTAATTTTAATTGACTGAAAATCTCTGAGGAAAGCTAAATGTGAGAATGTATTTGAAGCTGAATCAAGCACCACTGAAGATGAATAAGTTTCTAAACAAACATGTCTCTCTTGCAGAGAAGTTGAAGTGTTTTGAGTTTTTCCAATGAGTAGAGTGAGCCAATATAGGTTAAGACAAATATTGTCCCATCTTGAACTAGAAATCAATAATTCTCAACAGTGTCTTTTTGTGTTAGATAAAGCTTGCTGCACTGGAATTCTTTTTTTGTTGTATCTACAGGTAAGCTACAGCAGCCATGTGGCTGTGACTTTTCCAGAGCAAATAACCACAGGGTGGCATTAAAAAGTAGCTCTTATTTTGAATGCCAGTATCATTAAACCATCAAACTTTTGGTGAAGCAAAGCTGAAATTAAAAAAAAAAAGAAGTCTGTAGTAAATAATTTTTTCAGTGTAATGGAACACTGAAAGACTTCAGTTCTGACTCTAAAAATACCTACTGTTAGGTTAGTAGTATATTCTCTATACGTGGATTTCTGGGCAATGGATACTTCAAAGATGAAACTGAATTTCTCTTTCTTAAGAATATCATACTCTACCTACTTACCAGGCAATCAAGTGCATTCTTTGATTTCATAAGGTTTGTTTTTGCAGAGGTTACTTAGCCTTGTCCTTTGCAAATTGCTTCCTTTATCCACCAATAGGTGTAAAGGGGCAAACCTCCCCCCACTTCCCCTTATACACCATTTTCCTGTTTATAAATGAGTCACTAATACATGTTTTTTTCAAATGGAACTTAATTGGATAAGCAGGTAGTAGTCTCAAAGAGTGAGGAGAAGGTGTGCTTAGTCAGTGTCCCTACTGAAGGAATGGCTTCAGCATGAGTTCACACCATGGAGCAAATACCCTAATTGTGCATCTCATTAAATGCCAGGGAATGTATTAAAAGATAAGCAATTACAAGACTGCCCTAACTCTGTGTAAAAAAACTTCAGCTGAAGTTCAAACTCTCCTACCAGAAACTTAACAAAGAAACTAAACAGTAATATAACTGGATATAGGAAATGAAGCTCAACAAGGCCAAGTGCAAGGTCCTGCACCTGGGTAGGCACAATCCCAAGCACAACTCCAGGCTGGGTGGTGAATGGCTGAGAGCAGCCCTGAGGAAAAGGACCTGGGGGTCTGGGGTGATGAAAAGCTCAACATGAGCCTGCAGTGTGANATTTTTTTGGTTGGTTGGTTTTGGTTTATGGGGTTGTTGTTGTTGTTGTTGTTTTATTACTATTTGATTTTAGAAGTATTTACATATGTTTAATTAATAGGATGAACCTATTTCAAACCTTCAGACTGCAGTTTGAAATGTATAGTTTTAAGTGGAAATGCCAAATCATGTGGCTTGCACAGTTTTATCCAACACAAGCTAACTGTGAAAGGAAAAATGAGGGCTAACTGAAGTTCATACTGTTGAAAAAATAGGTCTTTGTTCTAAGTAAAAAAAGTATTTATCATTTAAAAAGCCTGATTTCGCAACCTTGAGATATGGTTTCTCATGTGTAAAAACTTTTTTGTTACTGTTTACTAAATACTTATTTTATTCCCTTAAAGTCAGCTTCCTCTGAAGTATAAATTACATGGCAATGATTGGATTAGAACTGTTACAGTCAGTTTCCCAGGGTTGAATGAAGTTGGTCCAAAGTAATCCAAAAAAGACACTAATACCAAAAAGTTCAAATATAATCTAAACCTGAGGTTGGTGTACTCTAGGGCACAGTGCCTCAGTTAGTCTTCATCCTGGTGTGTTCCTTCAGGCCATGTCCCAGTCGCATCCTCTGACACAATGGGGCCAGAGTCATGTCAGTCTGGTCTTTGTCTTGATGGCAGGAGGAAATTTACTTCTGTGAATCCAGGGCCTTTTTTTTTCTTTCTTTCTTTTTTTTTTTCCCCCCTTCTTTTCTTCCTTTACTTTAATATTGAAGCACACAGAGCGTAGTTCAACACAATTGGTAACAAGATTGGGACCTACAGAAAGGCTGGGGAAGGACTGTATAGAAGGGCAAGTAGCCTGATCTAGTTGGAGGTGTCCCTGCTCACTGCAGGGGCTTTGAACAAGATGGTCTTTGAGGGTTCCTTCCAACACAATGAGGTCTGTGAATCTGTAAAAGAGCAGTGGTATCCATATTAGGATTTCCAGTTATTTGCACATTTGATGCTTTTCATTGGTTTCCCCTGGTCTGAAACAGTCAACAGGAAATTTAACTGAATTTCCCAGCTTCTCTTGCTTTTTACATTTACAATTTAAAGCTCTAAACTCTGCATTTCATCCCTCCATATTACCAAACAAAAACTTATTTGCACTAATCTGGACTTCGAGCTGATCGCTCTGACCTCAAATGATGAAGTTCAGAGGGCTTCTTGTCGATAGCACATGAATTTCAATGTCTGACTCAGAGAAGCAAGGTCAGTTGAGATGAGGCCCAAGTGCAGTGCCTTTCAATAAAAATAGAATAGTTTCACATCTGACCTTCCATGGTGCCAAGGAAGTGAAGCGATTGGAAATCATGTCAAGATTTTGAGAAGAATACAGATGCCTGCATTGTATGTATGGTACACACACCTCTAGGTTTCTGTGGTCGCTAATTTAATGGCTGAATAAAATCCNGAAGGAACCTCCAGAGATTGAGTCTCTGCCAAAACAAGTCCTTTATTTCAAGTCTTTATCATCATTATTATTATTTTCATAATGATTATTTACTTTATACCCTTCTATCTATCTATAGACATAATTAGTTAGATAAACTTTAGGTGAACCATTTTCTCTGTGGGGAAAGAAGCCTAAGTGTTCCAGGCTTGAAATATGAATTTAACTGCCTTAGTTGGAAATCAATTGATTAAACACTGGAACAAGTGGTTGATGTTCCAAGCTTGTCCATGTTTAAGAAGTATTTGAGCAACGTCCTTAATAATATGGATTTGCTTTTGGTTACCCCTGAAAGTGGTCAGACAGTTGGACTAGATGATCACTGTAGGTCCTTTCTGACTGAAATGTTTTATTTCACTTGACATTGTTATTGTCTAACTAAGAGCTTGAGAATGACAATGTTATGAACCATGAATTATTAATTACTTCTTTTAAATTATTTTTTTTTTTTAAGAAAAGAGACTGCACAAAACATCCTGAAATACCTTTAAAAGCTTCTGGCTTGGTTATTTTCCTTTACCTCATCTGCAGTGTTATTAAGTTGTAATATGTTATTGTAGTTGGCTAAAAATGATGAGCATAATGTCACTAATGAATTGTTTTTCACTCTGAACTGCTCAGTGTGTGTTAATGTAGTTTATGGCCACTTTTTCTTCAACCTGGAATCTAAAAATCTTTAATTACAGGTTTTCTGTGTGACGGAAGATGCAAACAGACTTAAAAATTGAACAGCAAATTGTAGACTCTTACTGGTAGCAAATAACAATTGCAAATGCTGTTTTCTGCGCTCTTACTTGAAAATAGAAAGTGGACACACCCAGGAGTGCTATAGGCAAAGGTTATTTTAGGATAGAAGTACAGAACATATGGGTAATTTTGATTATATGAATTTCTCTAGAGTCCACTACAGACTACAACTGAAAGACTCTTTAGTTTAGTAATGTCTTCTATTTGACTATAAGCTATTATAAGCTATTCTACTTTTCAGAAGTGGCTATTCAATAAATTTCTTTTGTTAACATGAACCTCATTACTTTTTCTTAAGCTTCTTACAGTCCTGTTTTTGGGTTGTGGGGTTTTTTGGGGTTTTTTTTTGTTGTTGTTGTTGGGGTTTTTTGGGTTTTTTTTTTTGTTTGTTTGTTCATTTGTTTGGGTTTTTTTGTAGGTTTTTTTTTGTTTGTTTGCTTGTTTGTTTGTTTTTTTTTCCCAGAAGTTTCTCTTTCCTCCGCATTTGGAGGACAAAAGCAATATTGCTGTGCTGGTTTGAGGCTCATTGTAATATTTTAATGAAAAAAGATTATAGGCTGTGAAAAGCAAACAATGGTGATGTCTGCTTCACTCATAGGTTTGCTGAGACATATAAAAACAAGGACACAAATATAGATAGGGTAGAGAGTCTCTCTCTGGGAGGTGGTTTGTCTGCTGGCCTTCCCCTGTGTAACCCAACTAATCACTCTGCTTCTAACCCCCCTTGCCCATCCTCCAAACTCACCTTGCATGTAAGGCAAGGGTAAGGTAGAGGGGTGGAGAGAAGGTGGAAGGGTGGTTTGGAGCCCCTCCTGGGCACTCTGACTTCTGGGAGGGGCTCCAATACAGAATGTTTCAGTATTACCTTTAACTTGTCTATTTCTGTAACTATTCATGTCTATTGTGTATCTATCTGCTTGTACATTGTGCTAAGCTGTAAATAGAGCTTCAGTCCTTAACTTCCAGCTGGCAGAGCCTAGTCTGGGTGATTTTCATAGAGTGGGGGTGTGGGTAACTCCCAAACCATCACATATTACATACTATTTGGAGGACGAAAGTAGTGTGACAGTCAAAGAATATTAATTTTAAAAATTCCCTTGTTAGTTTGAAGTTGTTAAAAACAGTCTATGGCCTATCAGTGCTTGGTATTTCTTGTCACATGTTGAAAAGTGTAATACTCATTTTTATGTGAGACAATAAAAGTAAGAATTGGGCCATTGTGCAGTCAAGGACAAAAAGGGAAAGTTTTGAGTAGCGATTCTGGCAGCGCTTGTTTTTGTGGTAGTAAAACTTGCTGTAGTTTGGTTAAACTTCTGCATTGCAAGATCCTTGGCATTGTTCTTTCTCTTGTAGGTACCATTGACTGTATAAAGATTTCCTTTGAGTTTGGTGTGTAAAAGAATCTTTCCTTCTATGTAAAATATTTTGTGTCTATTGTATGATGTTAAGAGCTTCAAATTAATTTTCGTTTGCTCAGGTCTGCTGTGAAGCAGAAGTACTGATGCACCTCAAATGCAAATTTCAGTGAGACTGCAGAGCAATTATGCAAGCTGTTGAGCTTTAGATTATGGCAAAATGCTGATTGTAGCATTGTAGTAAGATCATCTTCTGATTGCTGCAATAAAAACACCTACTGTTAGTCAGCCACAAGATACTTTTAGTGAACAGAAGGATACACTTTGCAATATAGCCAATGTCCCAGAAGATGTTATGATAGGTGAATAGGTGAAGTAAAAGGACACTTTGTTACAGCAGACAATGAGGGTCGAGATCTTTCATTTCTTTCTGACTTTTGACTCAGTAATTCATTGCAATGCCAAAAGTAACTTTGTCTGTTACACAATCTATGTATGTTTCTGGGTTAGGTTTTAAAATATATTGCTACTATACTAAGATGCAAGAGATTTGCATCCCTTCAAGTACTTTTGCATTGCTCTTGCAGATTCTTGTCCTTTAATCTGCCTGATGTTTTGTATTAGCAGTGGTGCCCACATACACCTTACTGATTTCATGGTTTCAGATGCTCAGAGGGCTGGAGCAGCTCTGCTGTAAGGATAGGGTAGAAGAGTTGGGGCTCTTCAGCCTGGAGAAGAGAAGGCTTCCAGGAGACCTTAGAGTAGCCTTCCAGTATCTGAAGTGGCTGACAGGAAGGCTGGGGAGGGACTATTTACAAGGTCTTGCAATGAGTGGACAAGGGGCAATGGGTTTAAACTGGCAGAGGGGAGATTGAAACTGGATGTTAGGAGGAAGTTGTTTGCAGTGAGGGTGGTGAGACACTGGCACAGGTTGCCCAGGGAGGTTGTGGATACTCCGTCCCTGGAGGTGTTCAAGGCCAGGTTGGACGAGGCCTTGAGTGACCTGTTCTAGTGGGAGGTGTCCCTGCCTATGGCAGGGGATTGGAACTAGATATCTTTGAGGTCCCTTCCAACCTTACCATTCTATGATTCATTACTCAAGTAGAATTGATTTGACTGAAAGCTGCTGCTCCTCCTTTATAATCCCTTTCATAGGGGGACCAATGATTGTAAACTCAACTACATATTTTGTAAATTCTGTTTTGAAAGCTGTCGGTGTGAAGAATTCAAATTGAGGACTTGATAACTGTGCTTCACTTGATGTATCTAAGTGAGAAGTCCATTAGTTTGTGAATCAAATTTTAATTGCCTCCTAATCGTGGCTTCATATGAGACCCTGTACTGTAGTGCATATGGAAGAGAGATGTTGTCGTTGCCCTCAAGAATAGTAGACTTGGACCATATACTGGCCTGAAGTGAAACAGTGAAGCTTCAAAGTTTTGTCATAGCTGGAATATCATAGTTCTGAGCAAAGAATTTGTAGAAAAAAATATGTGGCGTCCGTGCTTTTTCTGTATGATAAACTTGTTGAATTCTAAGGACTACAACTGTACTGGTTTGAGGCTAATGGGAATATTTTAATGAAAAAAAAATAGATTTATAGGCTGTGAAAAGCAAACAGTGGTGATGTCTGCTTCACTCATAGGCTTGCTGAGATGTATAAGAACAAGGACACAAATATAGATAGGACAGAGAGTCTCACTCTTCTCTCTGAGAGCTGCTCTGTCTTCTGGCCTTTCTGCTGTGTAGCCCAACTAATCACTCTGCTTCTAACCCCCCTTGCCCATCCTCCAAACTCACCTTGCATGTAAGGCAAACCCTAGGGTAAAGCAGAGGGCTGGAAAGAAGGTGGAAGGGTGGTTGGGAGCCTCTGCTGGGGTCTCTGATTTCTGGGAAGGCTGTTGTGTTTCTGTATTCCCTTTAACTTGTATATGTCTGTAACTATTCCTGTCTATTGTGTATATCTCTGCTTGTATATTGTGCTAAGCTGTAAACAGAGCTTCAGTCCTTAAATTCCAGCTGGCTGAGTCAAGTTTGGGTAATTTTACAGAGTGTGGGGGGGCAGGTAACTCCCAACCCATCACAACATAATTCTGTGAACACAGGAAATACTGCATTGACTTTCTGTTTTTCTTTTTTATCTCAATGGCTTTTTTTTTTCCCCCAATAAAAAATTGCCTGCTCAAACACCTTTTTATTTCTGCAGAGGATGGCCGAAGATTCAAGGATTTGTGGCAAAGTAGTTAAAAATGAGCCACCCCTATAGTTGGCTACATGAAACAATTTCATTGAAAGATATTTCTGTGAAAAAGCTGATGGTTCCCTCTGTGAACATTTGGTTACCTGGATGAATTCCCATTCTTTGCGCTAAAGGCTGCGAAAACTGCAAATATATTTAATTATCCATTGACAGCATCTAATGACTATGTTAATATGATTAGTTAGAATTTGGAGTTTTCAGTGAGATATTAATGTGTTTTGGCAGGGTCTTTGGAACATGGTGACTTGCATGCTGTAGCTGCATTTCTTTCATTTGGTTTCTTCTGTTTGATTTCCTTGAGAGGTCTCTGGCATATGGAAATTCAGTACTATTTGATTTTATTTTTTTTTTGTGGATTCCCTTTTTATGGACTGTATTTTTTTTCTAGTTTATATGATGAGACCTTTGTTGGATTCCTGCATGTATTATTGCTGACACTGTTGGGGTTTCTCCTAGACTGGTCTTGAATCTGAAGAATTCTGCATAGGTAGCAACTCTCTTTGAAGCATTTTAAGTGTGTGCTATTAGATAACAAANTTATACTGTGATACTGTGAATGTTCGTCTGGAACCTTGTGACATCTTTGCAAAGTCAACTGCTGTATTTTTTCTTCTGACCTGTCTCTCAATTATGCTGTAATAGAGAGGACTAGAACATATGACTGCTTCATGGTGCTGCCTTTGTGAAACTTCCATTCTAGATCAGCTTTTCAGACCTAGTCTTAGGTCTTAGTCTGATTGTTACATACAGACTTGCTTTTAGATGAACGTGATTTGATTTTAAATGTTACTTGTAGATTAACATGTTTTGGTTTAGACTGTTACTTGTAGATTAACATGATTTGGTGTGCTGGTTTGAGCCTAACTGGAATATTTTAATGGAGAAAATTATATTATAGGCTGTGAAAGGAAAACAATGGTGATGTCTACTTCACTCACAGGCTTGCTGAGATGTATAAGAAAAGAACTCAAAACATAGAAAACATGGTCTCTGGGGCACAGTGTCTTGGGCTGTCTAGCAGCTTCTGGCCTTTTTTTCTCCTCTCTGCTGAGTAACCTCACTAACCACTTTCCTTCTAACCCCCCTGGCCAATCCTCCAAATTCACCTTGCGTGTAAGGCAAGCCTTGGGGTAAGGTATAGGGGTGGGGTGAAGGTGGAAGGGTGGTTGGGAGCCCCTCCTGGGGTCTCTGATTTCTGGGAGGGGGATTGTGTTTCTGTATTACCTTTAACTTGTATATTTCTGTAAATATTCCTGTCTGATGTGTATATCTCTGCTTGTACATTGTGCTGAGCTGTAAATAGAGCTTCAGTCCTTAACTTCCAGCCAGCTGAGTTCTAGTCTGGATCATTTTACAAAGTGTGGTGGGGCGAGGAGCTCCCAAACCATCACATTTGGTTTAGACTGTTACTTGAAAACTACAAACCTTTCACATGGGGCATTAGCTCTGTGAAGGAGTTATGCAGGTGAGATCAGCATAACACTTTACTGTTTGGTAAAGGCAGGTGATTAGCTGGGGCACAGTTATGATTTCCAGACCAGAATTGTGTAATATAAACCTGGATGGGCTTGCATGATAACCAGATGCAGAATGCATGTGCAAATAGACCCTAAGGAAAGAGAATATGAAGTTCAGAATTGACTTAGAGATTTTGGTATTTTAGCAAGTACTACTCATGTATTTTTTTCCATGGTCTGTGTGTTATGGAATATTCATAATGAAGGCTTAGAGCCCAGGCATCTTACTTTCTTTACTCCACTATCTTCACTGCACCATCCTATATTTCTGGTTGCTTAAAAATAAGTGTTTTGAGTCTATGTGGTCTCCCTCCTAAGTGACTACTTTTATCTCCAGAATAACTATTATTTTTCTCTTTTCTCTTATTCAGAGACTAGAGCCTTACATCCATATCAGCCTTGGAAAAAAACCCCATGTGTTCTTTAAGAACAGCTACAAGGTTTATTACACTTTAGGCAATAAAAGTGAAGCAAGTACCTACCATATAGGCCATATTTTGGTAGGGTTGTCAGTTGCTGTGGTGCATCAAAACAGATAACAGATGCTGTTTAAGCAGGCAGCTCTTCTGAGAGAAATCTTACAAAATGAAAGTAAATGAAGCACTTGGAGAGGTAAAAAAAAAAAAAACCCACACCCANAAAAAAAAAAAAAGAAGAAACAGTAGGCTTAATACAGTTTATGATGAGATTGCCCTAAAGCACTGGGAGCAAGCCAAGCATAAAAATTAAATGCCTGTCTGCTTTTTGTTTTAGAGAAATACCTTAAAATTAGCGTGCTTTAAATGGCCATCAAAATGATCCACAGCCTCACTGCTTCATAGGGCAAAGCTGCTTTGCTGAAGCTCTGTTGCATCACGTTTATCTACTACCATGCCTCATCTGAAGTTTTAAATGTCAAGTGTATTCAGCTTCCTTGGTTATCAACCTCCCACAAACATTCACTGCTATCTGTAGAACAGTGTCTTCTGCAGAAAACCAAAGACTTTGTAGATCACACCATTCTGACCCCAGGCTGATACTATTTAGTTACTATCTAGACAAGGAAGAACTTCTATCAAACTGGTTTTAGAAGTGTTTAAGCTGGCAGAGGGAAGATTTAAACTGGATGTTAGGAGGAAGTTCTTTCCAGTGAGGCTGGTGAGACACTGGCACAGGTTGCCAGGTTGCCACAGGTTGTGGCTGCTCCCTCCCTGGAGGTGTTCAGGGCCAGGTTGGAGGAGGCCTTGAGTGACCTGTTCTAGTGGGAGGTGTCCCTGCCTATGGCAGGGGTTTGGAACTGGATGATCTTTGAGGTCTCTTCCAACCTTACCATTCTATGATTCTAAAGCTGGCAGCCTGTGGCTTGGACAGGGGCACTCTGTGCTGGGTTAAGAGCTGTCCGGATGGCTGGGCCCAGCGAGTGGTGGTGATCGGTGCCACATCCAGTTGGCAGCCAGGCACTAGTGCTGTGCCCCAGGGATCAGTGCTGGGCCCAGCCCTGTTTAATATCTTCATTGATGATCTGGATGAGGGCATTGAGTCCAGCATCAGTAAGTCTGCAGACAACACCAAGTTGTGAGCATGCGTGGAACTGTTAGAAAGAGGTAGGAAGGCTCTGCAGAGGGACCTGGACAGGCTGGACAGATGGGCACAGTCCGATGCCATGAGTTTTAACAAGGCCAAGTGCACGTTCTGCACTTCGGCCACAACAACCCCAAGCAGCACTACAGGCTGGGGACAGAGTGGCTGGAGAGCAGCCAGGCAGAGAAGAACCTGGGGGTACTGATTGACAGGAGACTGAACATGAGCCTGCAGTGTGCCCAGGTGGCCAAGAAGGCCAGTGTCGTCCTGGATTGCATCAGGAATAGTGTGGCCAGTAGGACCAGGGTAGTACTTGGTGCTGGTTAGGCCACACCTTGTGTACTGTGTCCAGTTCTGGGCCCCACAACTTAAGAAAGATGTTGAGGTGCTTGAACATGTCCAGAGAAGGGCACCAAGGCTGGTTGAGGGGCCTGGAGCACAGCCCCGTGAGGAGCTGGGGGTGTTTACCCTGCAGAAGGGGAGGCTCAGCGCAGACCTCATTGCTGTCTACAGCTACCTGAAAGGAGGTTGTAGCTAGGTGGGGTTGGTCACTTCTCCCAGGCACCCACTGGCAGAACAAGAGGACACAGCCTCAAACTGTGCAAGAGCAGGTTTAGGGTGGAAGTTAGGAAGAATTTCTTCACAGCAAGAGTGATTGGCATTGGAATGGGCTGCCTGGGGAGGTGACAGAGTCATCATCCCTGGAGGTGTTTAGAAGGAGGCTGGATGAGGCACTTAGTGCTATGATCTGAAGGTGTTAGGTGATAGGTTGGGATCAATGATCCTAGAGGTCTTTTCCAACCTGGTTGATTCTGTGATTCTTTTATGGGTTAAAAAATGAAATTGTTAAAACAAAAAGTCATTAAAAAAAATCTTACAGTTTTTGTTAAATGGCATTACATTTGAATATATTAATTTCATACCCAGGTGAAAAGACTTAATTTTTTTTTTCTTGAGCACATGTAAACGGCTTGTGGGTTCTTGCAACTGTGACCCACTTTCATAAAGAAAGAATTGGAATTCTCCTGTTGTCCTGTGTCTCTGTATGTGGTAACTTGTAATTACTCTTTTCTATACTGCAATCTCCAGACAGTGCAGTCAAATTATAAACATTATAGTTAAGTAACTTCAACAACCAAGCTGAATATGTAACATGCTTTCCTACTCAGCATATCTGTTGGATTTTAGTACCATCAGCAGCATTGCAGCTTCCCAATTTGTAAACAAACTTTCATTGTCCATCATGTATAAAGTCAGAATTACCAGTAAGAATACAACCTAGGGAATTTTGTTTATTAGGGTGTTTGGTATTTTGTTTCCTTTTTGGTTTGGGGTTCGTTTGCTTTTTTGGTGTGATTTTGGTTTTGTTTTAGGGGTTTGGTTTTGTTGGTGGGGATGTTTGTGGGTTTTTTTTTCTTATGTCTGTTAATGGGTTTTTGGGTTTTGTTCATTGAGCTTTGGGGATAAGGCACACTTAGGAGTGTGTTCTTGTTCCTGTAATGAGGTGTTACTCCTGAGAAGAAAATTAACTCAAGGCTAGTTTTGCCAGCAGGTAGTGCTTCTAATGCGTGGAAGTGGAATGACCCTGAACAGTGCGTGCTTTTGCACGGTTAGCTACACATTCCAGTGTCTTCATGTATCCCATACTCTCATTTTAATCTGTCTCATTTGCTTGAAGAAATAGAGGGAAAACCAAGTATAAAAATATTAATCGTTGAACACATGCTAAGGAGTTTATTACAACATTATTTGTATTTATCTTCGAAGCATCACATTCTGTTAGTGCACTCTCTGGAAACAAAGTAATGCTGTATTGCTCATGGAAGCATGGTGTGGTCAAGGAAAATCAGAAAGATGGTGTTGGACTACTGTGAGACATACAGAGCCTAAAGGCAAATACTTAAAAAAAAAAAAAAAAGAGTGGGGAAGGGGAAGAAGGAGGCAGGGATAGTAGAGAGAGAATTTTCATTGATGCACAATGCATGCAGCACTAAACCAGGAGAATATGTTTTAAGTTGATCTAATTATGCCTGAAAAAAGAACAATTCTAGGTAGCTGAGGAGGAAGGTGCACAAAACTGTAGTGAAGAACAGCTTTTTAAATGAAGATTATGGCTGGGAAGTGGAAATTCTTGGTCTCCAGCTTAGAAATTTTTGTGGCTATTGGGTTTTATAATCCAGTGAGAATTCATAATAAAAATTAATTGGAAGATGACATTGTCAGTTGCTTCTGCTGGTAATAGTTGACCATAATCTTGAATAAATGGATGTATATTGCTTCATTCAGAAAGTACTTAGTATTCTAAAATGCTCATAAATGTGAAAATATGTAAGAATATTCTTACCTCAGTTCAGTGAGTGGTGAAGAATTTTTTTTTTTTATTATATTGTGTGAAACATATAATAGTAGCTACTAAGATATACCCAGTGCTCAGCATGAAGATCAGAATGGTCACTTACACAATATAAAATTTTCTACTCTAGTAAGATCTGGAGGATTTTATTTCATAAATTGGTGTATTACAACACTGAAAACAATCACAGAAAACTATTTTATTTCCTGATTCCTGTAAATATGTAGAAGAGTAAAAGCCTAATGGATTTTTTTTTTTAAAGCCAGATCTGCAAAGGTAACTTTGCTCTCTGCAGCTCATTCAAACAGCTTTAAGTACTGACAGGGTATGTAAATGTTGTATGTATAACTTTGACTCAGTGAGAACCAAAATGACCTAATAATTTTGGAGTATAAAATGTAAAATTTATTCTAAAGAGAGCAAGTCTACAGAAATCTACATTTAGAATAGTTTGGGCTTTGGATTTTTCATAGAATCATAGAATAGTAAGGTTGGAAGGCACCTCAGACCCCATCTGGAGTCCTGTGTGCAGTTCTGGAGCCCCCAGCACAGGAAGGACATGGAACAGTTGGAGCGAGTCCAGAGGAGGCCCCGAAGATGATCAGAGGGCTGCAGCAGCTCTGCTATGAGGACAGGCTGAG
>WBNM01021974.1:0-33814 GCA_013399055.1 Ramphastos sulfuratus | reverse complement strand
AGGATGGATATTAGGAATGGAAAAGGGTCTCAAACATTGGAATGATCTGCCCAGGGCAGTGCTGGAGTCACCATCCCTGGGGATGTTCAAGTGGTGTGTGGACCTGGCGCTTAGAGACATGGTTTAGTGTTGATCCTTCAGTGCTGGCTTGAGGGTTGAACTGGATGATCTTTGAGGCCTCTTCTAGCCAGATATGTTCTGTGATTCTCTGAAATACATAAGGCCTGATACGTCTGCAGCCACATTCTGCACTTCTGTTCTACCAGTTTATCACAAACACACCTAAATCCTTCATAGCTTAGAAGTCCAGAGTGGGACAGGGTCATCTGCTTGTTTGAGGGTTTTTTTTTTTTTAGGATGTGGTTTTACTTTTATATTGCACAAAGATTGCCCTTCACACTTTTTTTTTTCCCTTTCAGTCTTCATTTTAGCTTTAATGTGAGTAAAAAATGAACAGATATTTATTTGTGTTGCAGACTTGAGCAGTAGAACAAGTCTAGAGGGTTTGTTTGCAGCAGGGAAAGCAAGGAAAGGAGGAACCTGTTGTTATTCCTGAAGCATTTACTTTGGGAAGCAGGAGAGGTTTTGCTACCTTTCTATGTGGGAACAGTAAGTCAGCTGTACAGGCAGTGTGGCATGGGTAAGTTCCTAGTACTCTCAGTTCACAAACCTCTCAAGAGATGGCATTTCATTCAATAATGTGTTTTCAATGACAGCTTGCCAGGCTGACGATGCCATTCTTAGCAGGCTGTACTCGTAAGAAACTGACGTTTGAAGAAGCTAACGCAGTGTCTTGACTTCTAGAACAGTGCAAGCTTAAGACTTAACTGCTGCAGAATAGCAAAACATGAGTCATTGCTGTTCTGCAGCCAGCAGTCCACCAGGGACCAGTGTTCTCCATGACGGTAGCCTAACAGCATTGGCAGCTTGCTACGAAAGCAACTGGGCCTTGCGTTACACCTCCTGGAATGCTAAGCAGAAAGTCCTTTATTGAGGTACTTGGGGAAAAACCTGTCCCCTTTCCCTCACACTGTTTGACACAAGAGTTTCCTAACCACCAGTATGGAAAAGAAGTAACATTTAACTCTTGAGTCCACAGCATCTGCAAATTCTAGTGTGAGCTCCTGCCCTCTGTGCTGCCTGTTCTGTGGGACACACTGCAGATTAGCAGAATCTGCTCCTTTCTATCACAGAATATGTCTGGTTGGATGAGACATCCAAGATCACCCAGTCCAACCTTCAACCCAGCACTAAAGGATCAGCACTAAACCGTGTCCTTAAGCACCCAGTCCACAGGCTGCTTAAATACCTCCAGAGATGGTGATTCCACCACTGTCCTGGGCAGACCATTCCAATGTTTGATAACCCTCTCCGTGAAGAAGTATTTCCTAGCATCCAGCTTGAACCTTCCCTGGCTGTGCTTGTAACCATTTCCTCTAGTTCTGCTGCTTGTCACTAAGGAGCAGAGGCTGCCCCCTCCTTGTTCCAAAGTCCTCTCTGATATTTGAAGAGAGCAATGAGGTCTTCCCTTAGCCTCCTCTTCTCCAGACTGAACAACCCCAGGTCCCTCAGACACTCCTCAGAGGCCATGTGCTCCAGGCCCTTCACCAGCCTCATTGCTCTTTTCTGGATATGCTCCAGAACCTCAATGCCCTTCCTGTAGTGAAGAGCCCCAAATTGAACACAATGCTTGAGGTGTGGCCTCAGCAGTGCTGAGTACAGGGGGATGATCACCTCCCTGTTCCTGCTGGCCACGGTGTTTCTAATACCAACCAGGATGCCACTGGCTTTCTTGGCCACCTGGGCACACTGCTGACTCATATTTAGTCAACTGTCCACCAGAACCCCCAGGTCCCTCTCTGAGTTCTAGCTTTCCAACTACACATCCCCAGGTCTGTAGATTGCCATGGGGTCGTTGTGAGCCAGGTGAGGTTCCTTACCTGTTCAAGAGAAAACAAGGAAGGAATGTTTCTTTGGCAGATACCAGTTTTAGAGACCCACAGACATGCAGAGCTACATCACCAGATGTTGTCATAGTCTTACACAGCTGTGGTCAGTGAAGGTCTTTGACATGAAAGAGTGCAGGTCACAAGGACATTCTCACAAGCAGTAGCTGCAGGCATGTGTATTTGAGGCGTCTGTAGTACCCTAAGTTAGAGTGCCTCAGAGTGGACATTCACAAAGGCTCAAGTGCTAAGTAAGAACCACTAAAAACAAATGCACTCAGAAATTTGAAGTATTAGCTGCTGCTGAGAACATGGAAAAGTGGAAGTCATTTTCCTTTGGCTCGCTGGAGCTGCAAGAGGATATCTTCATACACCTGCATCCACAGGTGGGAGGCCTCCCTGTAGAGAAGGTCTTTATGCCCTTTTGCTCAGAAAATCTGGCAACACTCACTTAAGTCTTTTCAAACATGTTTCAAGAGACAGGAGCTGGTAAAAGCTGTATGTAGAAGGCTAATGACAGGAGCATGACAAGATGAGGGAGATGTGACTTCAACATCTTCCAGGCTGAAAGTTACAGAAGGTTCTGGGCAGAAAAAAAAAAAGTAAACAGAATGTGTTAAATTACCAGATGGTTTCTTTGAGGACTGAAAGAATTTCTGCCCCATGTCAATCCAAATGCTATGCCACACAGATTTCTCTTGTCTGAAGTTTTTTCTTATTTCAAATTTCTATTGTATAGGAAAATTCTGCTTTCTTATTTCAGACAAGAATTGTTTCCTGATCTTGTGGTGATAGTGCATCACTCTTTGTGGTTATATCCTACCTGGTGAGCAGCTTGTTGCAAAGATCTTCCCTGAATAGGATGAACTCTACCTGATTCTACAGCTGTTTCATGAGTTGCCTGCAAGGAGGCCAGGCTGTGCTGGCTACATAGTCCCTGGTAGTGCAGTGGAGAAACTGATGGACTCTGTTTGTATTGAGCAGAACTCACCACCAATGGCATGAGATGCTTAACAAAAAGTATTTGACTTGGTAAAAAAAAAAATAGTATTTGCCTCAGCTAGTAACTTAGTAAATTAGGAAGAGTGACTGGCAAACTGCCCTGAAGAAAAGGATCTGGAGATATTGGTTGACATCTGACCAAATATAAGCCAGTAGTGTGTCCAGGTCAAGCCAAGAAAAAGGAATAGCCAAGAGCATCCTGGCATATCTTAAAAATAGTGTGACCAGCAGGACTAGGAAAGTGTTTGTCCCTCTGTATTTGGCACTAGTGAGGCCACACCTCAAGTGGGGTGTTCAGTTTTGGGCTTCTCACTGTAAGAAAAACATTGATGTGCTGAAGCATGTCCAAAGAAGGGCAACAAAGCTAGCAAAGGGTCTACAGCACAAGACTTCTGTGGAGCAGCTAAGAGACCTGGGGTTGTTTAGCCTGGAGAAAAGGAGATTCAGGGGAGACCTCATTCTCTACAACTCCCTGAAAGGAGGCTGCAGTGAGATAGGGGTCAGTCTCTTCTTCTCCTAGGTAACAAGTGATAGGACAAGATGCAATGGCCTCAAATTGCTCCAGGGGAGGTATAGGGTGGACATTAGGAAAACTTTCTTCACAGAAAGGGTTGTCAGCATTAGACGAGGCTGCCTGTGGAAGTGATGGAGTCACCATCCCTGGGAGTATTTAAAAGAAATGTAGATGTGGTGCTGAGGGACATAGTTTGTTGGTGGACTTGGCAGTGCTGGGTTATTGATCTTAAAGGTCTTTGCTAAACAATTCTATGATTCTGTGACAGCTGAGTGGTGACAGCTATTGCAAGCCAATAGAGATTTAGTCATTGACATGCACTACCATGCTACTTACATTTCATAAACTCTTTTCAGTAAAAAAGTCTGTTTCTCCATGTTTCTAGAAATTCTTACTAGCTGTTAACAGAAGATCTTGCTGACCAGGCTCTGAGATCCACATTTCTGTTTATGTCATGATTCCAGAGCAGGTTTCTTCTGTCTTTCAGGAAAAGATGTGGCTGACAGATGGTACAATGAAATAAAAAATTACAGCTTTCAAAATCCAGGGTTTTCTTCTGGGACAGGTGAGTTCAGACTGTGCACTTCACTGTCTCTTCAAAAACACAGCTTTTATTTTAACAAACTGCCTAGCCAACTTGTTTGATACTAAAAAAAAAGAAAAACTGCCTCTTTTTCTTAGGTGGGGGAAAAAAATAGAGGGGGGAAAAAAACCCTATAAATTTTCCTGAAGTCTTATGTTAGAAACTGACAGAAGGGTAGAAGGAAATGGAGAAATGAGGAAGGAAGCAAACTCTGTGGGTTTGTTTAGTACTCCTCCACCTCCAAAATTTTTAAAAGGCAGCTCATTTTAAAGGCAAAAAAATAAATGAAAGCCATATAGGTATGACAGTCACCACAGCACTACATGTACTGTGCTGTTGTGACTTCTATCAAATATCACAGTATCACAGTATTGCAGTATCGCAAGGTTGGAAGAGACCTCAAAGATCATCAAGTCCAACCCATTACCACAGACCTCAAGACTAGACCATGGCACCAAGTGCCACGTCCAAACGTGCCTTGAACACCTCCAGGGACGGTGACTCCACCACCTCCCTGGGCAGCCCATTCCAGTGGGGAATGACTCTCTCAGTGAAGAACTTTCTCCTCACCTCGAGCCTAAACCTCCCCTGGCACAGCTTGAGACTGTGTCCTCTTGTTCTGGTGCTGGTTGCCTGAGAGAAGAAAGCAACCTCCTGCTGGCCACAACCACCCTTCAGGTAGTTGTAGACAGCAATAAGGTCTCCCCTGAGCCTCCTCTTCACCAGGCTAAACAATCCCAGCTCCCTCAGCCTCTCCTCATAGGGCTTGTGCTCGAGGCCTCTCACCAGCCTCGTTGCCCTTCTCTGGACACGCTCAAGCACCTCAATGTCCTTCTTAAATTGAGGGGCCCAGAACTGGACACAGTACTCAAGGTGTGGCCTAACCAGTGCAGAGTACAGGGGGAGAATGACCTCCCTGCTCCTGCTGGCCACACTATTCCTGATGCAGGCCAGGATGCCATTGGCCTTCTTGGCCACCTGGGCACACTGCTGGCTCATGTTTAGGCGGGTGTCAATCAGCACCCCCAGATCCCTTTCTGTTTGGCTGCTCTCCAGCCACTCCGACCCCAGCCTGTAGCTCTGCATGGGGTTGTTGTGGCCAAAGTGCAGCCCCCGGCACTTGGATTTGTTGAAAGCCATCCCCTTGGACTCTGCCCATCTGTCCAGGCGCTCGAGGTCCTGCTGCAGAGCCCTTCTGCCCTCCAACCCACCAACATCTGCCCCCAGCTTGGTGTCATCTGCAAACTTGCTGATGACTGTCTCAATGCCCTCATCCAGATCATCAATGAAGATGTTAAAGAGGATGGGGCCCAGTACTGATCCCTGGGGGACACCGCTAGTGACAGGCCTCCAGCTGGATGTGGCACCATTCACCACCACTCTCTGGGCTCGGCCCTCCAGCCAGTTCCTAACCCAGCACAGAGTGTTGCCATAATGACATCACTTGTGCCACAGCAATAATGTGGAGATCAGGAACAGGCCATTGACTGCATACTGACAATCCATTATTCACTGAACCTAAGGATGCTGTTCCTTGAATAACACTCAGGCAAGACAGATAGCTAAGCTCATTTCAGATGAAGAAAATCCCATTTTTCTCCCATGGGATTTACCTGTGCACAGAGGGGACAAGTGATGGAGCAGCATAATGCAGGCTACTTCAGCTAGGCAGAAGCCACAAACCCAGCATTACTTTTGAACAGTTGTGCATGCAGGCACATGGGGGAGTCATGAGTAATAGTCACAGTCAGAACTGCTATTCCACAATGTCTTTGCTGAATTTTAGGTCAAAAAGCTCATCTTACCACTTTTTTGATGATTCTCCTACTAGGAAAGTTTTTGGGTTTTGGGTTGTTTTTTGGTTTTTTTTGTTTATATATATATATGATCTGATCTGGTTCCACAGTATTATTACCAAGACAAAATACATGATGTAGGGTTTGGGGTTTGTTCATAGAATCATAGAATGGTAAGGTTGGAAGGGACCTCAAAGATCATCTAGTTCCAACCCCCTGCCATAGGCAGGGACACCTCCCACCAGCACAGGTCACTCAAGGCCTCGTCCAACCTGGCCTTGAACACCTCCAGGGAGGGAGCAGCCACAACCTCCCTGGGCAACCTGTGCCAGTGTCTCACCACCCTCACTGCAAACAACTTCCTCCTAACATCCAGTCTAAATCTCCCCTCTGCCAGTTCAAACCCATTGCCCCTTGTCCTGTCATTGCAAGCCCTTGTCAATAGTCCCTCCCCAGCCTTCCTGTAGACCCCCTTCAGATACTGGAAGGCTACTCTAAGGTTGTTGGGGTTGGTTGTTTTGTTTGTTCTTCTCATGTCCTTAGCTTGTTCTCTTGTTAGAGAAAGAAATAGTTTTGTATTGTTCTTTCTTTCCCTGCCCATCATGTATTAAAGAGGATGTTATAGATTTAGTACTTAAAATGAAGGCATATGTTTCTTTTTGTCAGGTCACTTCACAGCAATGGTTTGGAAGAGCACAAAAAGGATGGGAGTTGGAAAAGCATCTGCTAGTGATGGCTCAACATTTGTGGTGGCTAGATATGATCCAGCTGGGAATGTAGTAAATCCAGGCTATTATGAAGAAAATGTCCTTCCTCCAAGAAAATAACTTTTTTTTTTTTTTTAAATGTAGTCTTATTGTCATTACAAGTGAGCCAGGATTTGGACTTAACAGTGCTTGAAATGAAGTACAATTCAGTGAAATTTCCTGTTTGATGCTGCTGCTCACTTCTCATTACAGTGAAAGCAATTACATGTTGCTTGAGCCAATCTGTGCATCAGGTCCCTGTTTCTGAGGGGCCCTCATTTTTTTTCAGGATTAAATACATGCAGCATTTCTGAAGGGTAAAATTTTAGGGTGGGCTTTTTTTAATAGTTTGCATGAACTCTGTGTCAGCTTGTGAGTAAGCACATTGGATGTCTTTTTTTAAACAAGAGGATTTATAGCTTTCTGTAAACTGAAGATGCCAGCTTGTGATTGTGTCACCTACTCCCAGTTTTCCAGTATTATGTAAGAACTAACTTCTTTGCTCTGTCTATATCTCCTGCTGCTGTGGGGCCTTCTCTCTGCAGACAGAACATATGCAAAACTTCCTGTATGAAGGGAACATGTGTAAAACGTGGACCTATGTGTTTTTGTTAAGAGGATCTCATGGAACACTAAAACATTGCTGACCAAATTGTATGCATCAATCAAGCCATAACTCAAGCATGACCTGAAAAGCTCCTAAAATCCTTTTAATCCTAACATTACATTTTTAGGTGCTAATATTTAGAATCTGTTTGAGATTAGTGTATTTCAAGTTCAGACCTCATCTTATGGTTTATTGTGTGTACAACGTCTTAGAATCAAATTGTTTGCTTCTGTAACAGGGAATTAAGATACTTTTTAGTATCTATGCACCAAAAAAAAAAAAAAAGTTTTTCTAATAGAGAACATTGGATTTTATTTCTCAAGAACTTATTTCCTATGGAATGTCTTCTGCAAGTGTCACACTATACAGATGGTAATATTCCTAATCATCTCTTGTCTCTTAATAATGTCACAGTAGGAGGTACTCACATGGTCATAATTAAGAGACTCTTTGTTCATATTGTTCAATAATAGTAAAAATATCTCACATACTGGATTGATGCCTTGAAAAAAATCAGGATGAATGGCCTTGACAAAAATGAGATTGAATGTCCTTGCAAGCAAGCAGGCAAAAATTCTGAGGATGTTTTTTTCTCTTACAAACTTGGGCCACTTTGGCCAGGTTCATGTCTGTGCTTCAGTCTGGGGTTTTCTTTTCTTTTTAAATGTTTGACTTCTGCTCAGATTCTGTGTGCTGGGATTTGGTTCAAGAGTGCCATTACAAAAATACTTCTTTTTGTTTACACAGGTGTAATAAACTGCAGTGTTGCATCCTGATTATATGTGTTGCTGTACGTTACAATCTTTGCGCTGTAACCAAGAATGCAACACATATAATGAACATCTGCAAATTAAATATTTTGGAATATGTATTACTCAAGCCTTTGTTGGATAATTTTCAGATTTTACTTCTAGGACATTAACACTTGACTTTATTACTTTTGCAACATGGAGCAAATAAAAGAAGCAAATATTCCAGTCCAGGAAAGATAGAAGAGACCTTCAAAGGAATGATGAATTGCACAGCAGATCATACATCACCCCTCTGTACAAAGATTAAGACAACACTTGAAGCCCAAGCTGAAGAGGCCTACCTCTTTCTCTCTTGAACTCCTACTTTGCATCTCATTTCATTTCTGCTGCTCCCTCTCTCACTTGATGTGTTCTCAGTGAAGAATACCCACTCGACTCCCACTCAGGCCTGTGTTTCCATAACTACAGTCTTGGGACCTTCCTCTCTTTAACCCTCAGCTGACAAATGTTGCAGCTCCAAACAGGTGAATGTTTTGTGTGCAGCACATTATCATCCCTGAGAATGAAATCAGGACTTTCTGAAGAAAATAGGCTTACTGCAAATGACATAAGCTAAAAGCTGATGTTAAATAAGTTAACAGTATTAAAGTAAGCTGACGTTTTCCTCATTCTTTGGGTGGTTGGTGTAAAACTGTACGTCATAGTTGAGTGAGTCAAGTCAGAGTTCTTCTTTGCTGCCACCTAGGTTTTATTTTAATGCCAGACAGAACTGGGAAGGTAGGTGAAGAGAGGACAGAACAAAATATAGCCTGTAGCTATCTTTACTTAAAATTATTGTGGCAAGTGAACTTCCAGAGCTTTTTAGATGGAGCAGTTTGAGGGGACATCAGAGGTAATCAGACATAGAAGCAGCACTCAACACATGCTTCATACCCTACACAGAGAATCTATGCAAGTAAGTATGATTGTAGCAATTTAAAAACCTCTGTCAGTTTAATTCTCCGTGACCCAAGCTGTGATGTTGATGCCTTCTGCAAATGAACTCTGGTTGTGCAATAAACCCTGGTGTGCACAGGAGCCCAAAGGGAAGGGTAACATCACTGATGTGACTTGCTCAAATGCCACATGATTTCTGGGAAGTGTATGCTGAAACCTGACTTCCCAGCTGTCTGTATTAAAAGACTCTGTGTAGGTGTACTGCTCCACTCACCACCCCATCTTGGATGCTTTCTAAAGTCTTTTTTTACAGCAAGAGGAGGAAGAGGAATTCTAGCTGGTCTGAAGCTCTGTTTCCAGTCTTCCAGGTTAAATAGTGACAAAGCACTTAGGGAAGAACTGGGACCAGTCTTTAAGCAGTGTTAAAAAGGGAAGCCTACGTTGCACATTTTCATTTGCCAACTTCCCTCTTCCCCAAAGGACAAAACCCAGGTAATTTCTCCTCCAAAAAGTGGAAGATAACATTGAGAGGTGGCAGATGTGGCTTTCTGTGGTCTTCCAACAGAACATCTCATGAAAAGTAAACCCATGGGCAAAAAAGATGCAAGTAGTTAGTAGAAGTCTTACAAATTGTGTTTGGAAATGCTTTACTTTTGGGGATCTTACTGTTTGTCTCCAGCTTTACTTTTTCAGGTGGATTTACCTCCAACAAGTGGTTGACTTGATTGGGTGGACTGCAGAGAAGTCATGTTAAGCTGGTTGAGTGTTGATCTGCAAGCTTCTGCAGTGTCACATGTACTCTAGGAACTTTTTTTTCACCTTTTGTGAATACCTCTAACTTTGCCAACCTTTTTTCCCTCTGTCTAATTAAGTATTTAAAGATCCTCTTCTGTGTGACTGATGTTAATGCTAATTTGAACTGTCGTTTCAGTATCCCATTTCTTAAGTTCCTACTATGTCCAAGCAACAGATTGGAAAAAAGCCAGGTATGACTTCAGCTGAGGTAACAGCTTAGGAAAACAAAAGCTTTTAAAAGAACAAAGTGCTCACCAGCCATTTAGTTTGCCTCTGTGGCAATGGTTGTTTTGATCTGTATTAGAAAGTCCAGAACAAAGCCACAGACCATCCCAGTCTGCTGGTTACAAACACTATGCTGCTGATCTGGTGGCTGTGGTACGTGCATGTGCCACACCTTCCCTTCTGCACAGGCTTTGTGCTGACAGGGCTCTGTGTAAGGTGGGAACCGGTGGCTGTTTGACGCCAAGCAATGTGGAAAACAGGCACAGCAAAAGCTAGAGAGCCAAAGCTGCCTTCCTCCCTTCCTGACCCTGGCACTAGCAATCTCAGAAAACTGCATTTATAGGGAGAACACAGGAAAAAGTAAAGAGCAAGCTACTTCAGTTATTACATGGGAGGAAAGTGAAATTTGAAAATGACAGTGTTATTTCTGTCTCCTTTACACAACCTTAAAATCAAAAAAACCTCTGTGCACATCCAGCTCCACAACGAACTGTTGTATCCTTCTAGTGTTTTTCCCAAACCATATTATAAGGAGATGGTAAGTCTGAGTTTTAATGCCTTTCAGCCCTCTCTTTACCTCTCTGGGAGACACATGGGTTAATTTCTGGTTCTCTAAGCTCTGCACACCATGCTGTGGGCTGTCACTTCTTGTGACAGTAACAGAGAACAGGAGTTGCACTAGGCCTAGGCTTTCCTACATGATCAGCCTGAAATGAGTCACAATCCAGAAAGTAGTCTGCTTCAAGCTGTTAAAGAAGCCTTTTGTGAAAAGCGTTAAGTGCTGAAAGCCAAGGAGGGACTGAGAATCTCTAGCAGCACGTGAGTTCAGCCTCCTTCTTCCTGCTGCTGGAGATGTGCTCTGACAGTGCCCTTGCCACCCTCCTGGGGTAAGTACCATCCCTGTGCTTCCACATGCCCCATAGAGCAGTCTGGAGGCCAAGATACTCCATCTCTTTTGTGGTCCTCTGCATACATTTTATAGTTCCTTTGTTACTTCACAGAGGGTTAGGGCTTCAAGCTGAATTTACCCTTACACAACCTGGTGGTCACTACAAATCTGCCTTACAAGATTTTAAGTGGATTTATCCTTTTGAGCAGTATCATCAGGACCCTACCTACCCTAGCCTCAACTAATAATTTTTATATTCTGTTATTTTGCTCAAAAATTACCTCCTCTGTCTGTCTCAGCTTGTTTAAGAGGGCAAAGGGCAAGGCAGGAATCTTTCATAAAACAAAATACATTTGGCTTTTGGGTATGCTAAGTGAACCAGAAAGCAGTAACATAGGAGGAGCAGGAGAGAATTTCTTAGACAGCATTGCAGACTAGGATCTGAGCAACCTAGGTGAAGCTGTAGAGATGTCTGCAGACAGCAAGAGTGCATGAAAGCAAAGCCAGGATGCCAGAGCCTGCTCATCTGCCATGTCTGGGGTCAGTCTGCTTGGGCAAAGCTGTGTTGAGAGGTCATCAAAATCCCGAATCAAGGTTCGTAACGTGGAAGGCTGGCAACTTCCAGAACAGCTTCTCCCCTCTTCAGGAGCTGTGGGGTGCCTGCTGACAGAGCAGGAGGTAAGCCTTGCTGTCCATTTTCTGCAGACACCTCGCCCTTAAGGCAGGCGCAGCTGTAACGTGGCTAATGCAGAACGGGCCGGGGCCAGCGGTGCTTACGCTGCTGTCACACAGCCTCTGACACATTTCCATCAGGGTCTTCCTCCGCTTCTGCTTCACTCTGGGCATTCTGCCAAAGACTTCACTTGCGGTTTTTAATTTCCTGCTGGAAACTTTCGAATGCGCGGCCGCTACATTTATCACCACGGCAGCCCCCTCCCGCTTTAGCTCAGCCGCAGCCCGGCCGCCAGCGGTGCGGGTCTGCCCTCCCCCGGGATGCTCTCCAAATCCCAGCGGGAGCCTGCTCCCTCCCGGGAAGCTGGAGGCCCTGTCCATGGAGCCATCAGACTCAGCCTCGCCCTGGGCAACTTGACTGGCTGGAGATGTCCCTGCTCACTGCAGGGGGGCTGGAGAAGATGACCTCTGAGGGTCCCTTCCAACCCAACGCCACGCGCGAAGGGCAGCGCCGGGCCCNTGGGTTACACAGCAGAAAGGGCAGAAGACACAGCAGCTCCCAGAGAGAGACTCTCTCTCCCTTATCTATGTTTGTGTCCTTGTTCTTAATAACATCTCAGCAAGCCTATGAGTGAAGCAGACATCACTCTGTGCTTTTCACAGCCTATAATATAATTTTCTCCATAAAAATATTCCAAGTAGCCTC
Source organism: Ramphastos sulfuratus (assembly GCA_013399055.1). Lineage (NCBI taxonomy): Eukaryota > Metazoa > Chordata > Aves > Piciformes > Ramphastidae > Ramphastos > Ramphastos sulfuratus. Next base: position 21,645 of record WBNM01021974.1, on the reverse strand, counting down.
CAACCAGCACACTTCTGTTTAGTCTAAATAGGTCCTCTTTTAGTTTAAAGCCGTTATCACCACAGACCCTGCTATAAAGACTGTTCCCATCTTTATTATAGGCCCTTTAGGTACTAGAAGGCCACTGTAAGATCTCCCTAGAGCCTTCCCTTCTCCAGACTGAACAACCCCAGCTCTTTCGCTGTTTCTCCACAGGAGAGGTGTGCTAGACTGATCATTTTGCTGGCCCTCCTCTGAACTCAGCTCAACAAATCCACATCTTTCCAGTGCTGAGGACTCCAGAGCTGGACACAGTGCTCCAGGTGAGGTCTGACCAGAGCAGAGGGGCAGAATCTCCTCTCTCAACCTGCTGGACACACTTCTTCTGGTGTAACTCAGGGTACAGTTGGCTTTCTAGGCTGTGAGCACACATAGTCAGCCTTACATACTCAAACCACTGCACCAGTGGAATTAAGGCAGGCTGGGGCTGTTGGCTGTTATGGAAGTTTTTTTTGTTGTGGTAATGTTTTTTGTTTGTTTGGTTTCTGCACGAATTTGACTGAAAGTATAAATTGAAAGGAATTTAGCTGAGCTCACAGAAATATAGAGTTAGATAAAGCAATGGGAATAGTGAGTGGATTTATATTCTGGCCTGTTTTCTTTTCATTAACTCAGACTATACACCTACACCTGCTCAAATGTTGCTGCATCTGGGCTGCTGCTCTATTCACACCTGCAAAGTTCACATTGAACATCAGTTTCAGGAAGCAAAGTAGTGATAAGGAAATCTGCAAGGTGAAAAGCTTGCATTTACTGAAGTGTCCTGGCTGATACAGATCTCAATGTTGTTTTGTAGCACTATCTCAACAGTTAAATATCCTTGCTGGCCTTGAGGATGGATGCAAGGTGCTAGATATCTGTAAGTGTACTGACCAATGTCTATGAATGTGTTGGGAGTGGAATAAATCAGAGAAGGAAATGTGTGGCCACAGCTCCAGGGGAAATCAAGGCTGAAAGCCTGCTTCTGGGCAGCTGGGCTCCGTGTATGCTGGACCCCTAGAACTTGCTCACACTAAAGTGGAAACAATGACCTGCCTGGTAGCATAGGGCATGTGGATGGCTTCCTGTCTTCTCTTGCCTTCACTGTTCTCTGTTCACCCACATTTACTTAGGCTTTTTGCACAACCAAGAAGAAATTCCCTGCAATAGTGAGCTGGCTGTTGTGGGGTGTCAGTAGCAAGAGGTTCACATGCCTTATGAATGGCAAACCAGCTGTAAACAGCTATCTGCCCCATATGTTTCTTCCATGAAGTAAACAGCTTACAGTGCCTTGCATTGTTTGTGTCCATGCTGTGCACAGCCATGCTCTTAGAAGCATTGATACAAAAGTATGACAGTATAGGAAGTGTGATGGGTTTCCCCCTGTCCTTCCATCAACGGTACGTTACCAAATGCTTCACTCCAGGCAGAGTTACACTGTGACAAATGGGCACGTACTGAACCCTGCCAGTGTTACAGCATCTATGCTGGAAAGATAAAGCTTTACAGGAATAGTTTCTCCAACAAGCAGGCAATTTCTTTCTTGTATTTGATAATTAGTGATATATTGTTCTCCTTTTGGCTGCTTGCCCACTTCCCTTGGCAAGTGCAGACCTTGCATACAAAGCTCAAGGAGTCTTATTCAATTATTTTGGTTTGTGTTCTCTCTCCTGTTCTTGGTGGGGAATTGCTAGTGAACACAGTGCCTTCAGGCTTTAATTTCCTGTTGCATATTTTCTGAAACCATGTGAGGAATTGTTCTTGATGAGCTTTCCAAGAGCTTGCTACAACTGAACTCGTCTCATTATCAGCCAGATACAGCCTTTAGCTTCTTGACTTTTTTGTAGTTCAGGACTGTCTTATTTTTCCCTCCTGGGAGTGGAATGCTAATGTGAATCATGGACTTTCTGAAGGTAGGTGGCACAAATTCAGCTGGGCAAGCAGAGAGGGCTCTGAGCACTGCAGATGCTTCATAAAGGCTTTATATGGTGCTTATATCCTAGACCAGGGCCTACCAAGTGATGGTCTAGGAGACAGCAATGAGTGTTCATGAGTGTGTATTACCCTTATGCTACTCTTCAGTAAAGAAATGGTCCTGTGGACAGAACTAATTGAGAAATTCCTAGGCTTGAATGTGACAGGTGGCCCAAAGACTGTGGGAGGATTGGAAAAAAAAACCCAACAAAACCAAACATCAGTAAGACTGCAAAGGATCATTCTATGCATGCCTGGCTCATACAGCAGAGTAGACTGAGGAGGTGCCCCAGTTGTGCCTGAACTGAATCAAGGACTCTGACTTAGGGCCAGAAAGAGCATCTAGTGGTGTGTATTTAGCAGACTCCTGTACCAATGTGCTCTGCTTACTGCAAAAAACGCTGAAAGGTACATGGTATCATCATTCCTGGCAGCAGGTTTATACCTGAACAGAGCAGTGTTCACTCCTGAGTAAGTGTGTTTCTATCAGCTTTCTTCTCAGTTCAGCTGCTTATTCTCTCACCCTCCTGTGTGTGGTGCTTTGTGTGTTTGTAGGGCCATGTTCCACAAACACACAAAGCCATGAAAGTCCATGAAAGTGCTTCCCTTCTGTACTGAGGACTAGGTTAGAAAAGGGCAATTCATAATTTTGTTTGTGGAGCTGGTTGGCTATCTGAAGGCTGAAGGTGAGACCCTTCCCCTGGTTTTATTTGGTGTAAATGGCCTAGAGTGGTATATAAGGACTTAGAAATCCATTTTTATGACTGCTGAGAGATCTCTTACCTGAAAATGCAGGCTTTGAAACACCACCAGGGTCTGCAGTCACCCCAGGTAAGAAAAGGTACTGTCATGAATTCCCACAAGCACCGTGGTCTCCTGGGTGCTCTGAGGGAGGTTATGCTATTCAGAGTTTTGAAAGATCAAAGCAGCTTTGAAAGCTCATCATTCTCAGTCCCTGGACTGCAAGCTTTGTGCTGTCATAAGGCACAGCTTAATATTGCTGTGCCTCTATGACCGAAAGCAGGGTCTGCTTGCCAGCAAGCTACTTTTCATGCAGCACCCCCATCCCTCTCCTCTTTCAAATAATAGGATTCATGAGCAGGACTGAGTGTTTGTGTTTAAAATCTTCCAAGCATTTATCAAGGATGTGCCCAAAAGCTTTAGAAAAAGAAGAAAAAACACATTTTTCTTGCCTCTCTTTGTCTTGTAAACTTCTATAAAACTGAACACAAGAAAAACTCAGTGACTGTTTCCACCTCACTGTAGCTTGCATTTCACTGTGACACTGTACCTAGTGTATTATAAATGTTGGTAATTGTTTCTCTCTGCCCATCACAATAGCTGAAGAGTTAAAATTGCTAATGATCTTCCTAGCAGCCTAGCTATTTTTCAGCTGCTCACAGAGGCCATTAATCAACATACCCAAGACTGCTTGAGCAACATTTGCTAGCAATTAACCTATGGTTAGGGGAAAATTTTGTCCCTATTATGCTTCCCATCTACTCGGCACATCAGATAAAAGCTGTATTCTAACACTGCTTTTGCTAATTGAAAAGGCTGAAAAACAAAAGTTCTCAGACCTACAAGGACCAGCTTGATATGATTTTAAAAAAATAAAAATACATCCAATATGCTGGAAATAGATTACATTAAATCCTCTCCCAGCCTGCTGGACATTAACTGAGCTCTTCCTCTCCACTTGCTCTTCCTAACATTGTCCAGAATAGACATCTGAGGTGTGCCGAGGTCTGGACAGGCTTCAGAACTGGACAAGGCTAACCACATGAAGTTCAATAAGGACAAGTGCAGTGTCCTGCATCTGGATAGGAATAACAACAGGGACCAGTACAGGGTGAGGGCTGCCCTGCTGAAAAGTAGCTCTGTGGAGAAAGACCTTGAAGTCCTGGTGGACAGCGAGTTCTGCATGGACCAGAAATGTGCCCTTGTGGCCAAGAGAGCCAATGGCAGCCTAGGCTGCATCAAGAAAAGTGTGTTTAGCAGGTCTAGAGTGGTTCTTCTCCCTCTCTACTCTGCCCTAGTGAGATCATACCTGGAATACTGTGTCAGATTTTGGGCACCTCAGTTCAAGAGAGACAGGGACCTGCTGGAGAGGGTCCAGCAGAGAGCCATGAGGATGGCTGGGGAAGTTGAGTATCTCCCCTATGGAGAGAGACCTGAGGCTGTTTAGTCTGCAGAAGAGAAGACTGAGAGATCTCATCAATGTCTATAAATATCTGAGGAATAGGGGCCAATCTCTTTTCAGTGTTCCACAGCAACAAGACAGAGCAAAAACTACAAACCTAAATGTAGAAGGTTTCACCTCAACATGAGGAGAAACTTCTCTACAGTGAGGGTGACAGAGCACTGGAACAGGCTGCCCAGAGAGGCTGTGGAGTCTCCTTCTCTGGAGACTTTCCAAACCTTCCTGGATGTGTTCCTGTGCAGACTACCCTAGGGCATCCTGCTTCGGCAGGGGGGTTGGACTGGATGATCTCTGGAGGTCCCTTCCAACCTCTTATGTTCTGTGGTTCTGTGCTGCAGTTAGCTAATATGTACTTCTAAAGACTTGTAGAAAAACTCCAGTGGGAAGAAAGGGAAATGTGTTTGTGTTCTCCTGACAGTTACATTGCCTCTTTTCCAACCTGACTGTTTCTGTGATTCTGTGATAGGCAAAAAGTGGGCAGGCACAGTGCATTGAAAAGAGGCAATTTAGCTCCTCTGTTATATTTGCTGTGCACGTTTAATAGCTCTGATTCTGGTGAGTGCAAGCTTCAGAAGCATTTGTAGCATGGCTGGTGATTTGGGACTGAGGGGCAGACCTTTCAGAGAGAGTGGTACAAGCTGAGTTACAGAAACAGAAGCTGACACCAGGTCTGAGTGTAATGCAACCTAATTCAAATTAAGAATGGTTGGGAAAGTGCTTGGTTATATTCTGCAGGCAATGAAAGACTATTTTCCTAAAAATGCTATCTTGGTGATTTGCCCCATTTATATTCTTGTCTTTTCATTTATTAGTTACCTAAACCTTATAAAGCAGAGCTTTCTCTGGCCTCGTGGGGCAGGTATGTATACAAATGGCAGGTACTGATGAAATGTTTACTGAAAAGATTAGCTTGTCAATGAGGCAAAGGATGGATATTGATCCCCCTTCTATGTTTGTCAACCTGTAACCTGTTTAAGAAATGGCCTACAGCAATGAAATCCAATCAAGCACTCTCTGCAGCTCCACTTTTCTTGTAATATAGGGTGGGGATTCAATCACAATAAAGGAAATGGACCACTTATCATATAAATGAGGGTAAGGCAATTAGCAGGTTGCAGGTTCTAAGTGAGGAGAGTTCTGACTGCAATACAGGATTGAAAGATGGATATATAATACAGCTGAGCTTTACTGTGGTCTTTCTACCAGGACAGGCTATTTATGTGGCAAAATATGTTTCAATGCTGAGTTAATAGGGTTAACAGAACCAAGCACACAGCATGTGTCTGCCCTGCTTGATACCTTTGTAATGGAAATGTTTTCAAAGAGGTGGCCAAAGTATTTTTTCTAAGTAATTAATACCAGTCCCTAGAGCCATCCCAAACGTGGTGGGTTTTTTTGTTTGCTTGGGTTTTTGTTTGTGTCTTTGGTTTTTTTTCATGTTTTTGTTTTTTTTAGTTTTGTTTGTTTTTAGTTTTATAAGAGATGTGAGACATTGCAGAACTTTTATTTGATTCAACATCAGAAAAACTTTGGTCCTTTCTAATATGATCCTCCTACCCCAGTAATATCACAGGTCCAAATTGTGTTCAAGACAAGTGCTGCATCTGCCAGGCTGTAGAGAGCATCTTCAGTTGCTTGTCTTGAAACAATTTTTATTTGCACGAACAAGTAAGAGGAGCAAGGGAACAGCTTGACTTACAGATGGGCTAGTGCAGACCTTCTCCATCAGTGACTGAAGGAGCTGGGGCTGGTTAGTTTGAAAAACAGGAGGCTGAGGGGATACCTCATTACGATGTACTGCTACCTGAAAGGACATTGTGGAGAGATTGGTGCTGGTCTCTTCTGAGAGGTAAATAGTGATAGAACAAGAGGGAATGGCCTCAAGCTGTGACTGGGTAGGTTTAGACTGGACATTAGGAAAAAAATTTTTCCCAGCAAAAGTGGTCAGGCATTGGAATGGGCTGCCCAGGGAGGTGGTGGAGTCACCAACCCTGAATGTGTGTTAAAGTCATTTGGATGTGATGCTTGGGGATATGGTTTAGGGTGAACCTTGTAGAGTAGAGTTGTTGGTTGAACTTGGTGATCCTGAGGGTCTTTTCCAACCTGAATGTTTCTGTGATTCTGTGATTTTCCTCTTTCAAACAGGGTGGATACTCATGCACAACATTCAGTTTGTGGGTTCAGATTCCTGCTTGGAAGTAGAGAAAATAGTGGCTGATATTCAAGCACTTGCCATCTGAGACAAGTGATCAATCCATTTGCTCTCTTATATATGGGTTTCTTTCTGTAGAAATACAAACCTGGACCCTTCTGGGAAAACATAAAATCAAATAATTTTTCCATTAAAGATTTAGGTCTTGGTGCTCATAGTGGGTTGACCTTGATGGGTCACCAGATGCCCATCAAGCTGTGTTCTCACTCTCCCTCTTCAGAAAGACAGGGGGAGAAAATAGAATGAAAACCTTATGGACTGAGGTAAGGACAGGGACATCACTCACCAGTTACTGTCACAGCAAACCAGACTTGATGAAATTAATTTATTGCCAATTAATAGCAAAGAATGATAATGAGAAGTGAAAACAAAACTAAAACCAACTTCTGCCCAACCCTATCTTTCTTCACAGGTTCAACCTCACTCTCAACAAATCTACCTCCCCTTCCTGAGCAGTGCAGGGGGACAGGGAATGGGGGCTATGGCTATGGGGGCAATCTCTGACATTGCCTTCTCCTCCCAATGTTCCCCAGTTCTGGCATGGGCCCTTCTCACAGGCTGCAGTTTTTCATGCAAACAATCTCCTGTGTGTGGACACACTTCAATGTTTTCCAGCTAAAAAAGTGTGTCACTGCAAGCATCTGATCAGAGCTTAGCCTTGAGAAGGGAGTTTTTCTTTTAGTCTTGCATCTCCTGTGCATGTAATTTTCCTTTTCTAAATATTAACCTTCCTAATAGATGTGTTTATTGCTTCAAATATGCACTGACATTGACTTCATTAGATGAGAAGCCTTCAGAGCTTCACAAGTGAAAGATTATGCATAACAGTCAGCAAAAAGTGAGAATTCAGTGAACTCATTGGCTTGGGGTAAGTGACACAGCCCTCTGTCCCCTCGTTGTGAACTAGACCACCAGTGAATGAGGCAGCCTGTCCAATTTGATGCCTGCCTCACGTATCTGACACAAGCCTCTTAAGTTCAACACAACAGTTTGTACGCATGACCCAAAGTCCCCTTTTGGGATGGTGATTTGTGTGCTCAGCTGAGCACCCAAGAACCAAACAAACACAGAGTCTGTGCTTTCCCCACAGCCAAAGGTGCAGAAAGCCCACAGCTGATCTCAGTCTTTCTGAGAGTGTGGCTTGCATTGATTGGCCTGTGTAACCCCCAGCCAGGGGGCAGAACAAGCTCTTGTGGGTATCTACCAGCAGTGGAGGCTTACTTTCACTTTTTCAGCAGTTTACTTTGCTCAGGCAAACTTGTGTTATATATACCAGGAGCTGCTTTAGGTGTACAGGTACTGTGCCTCTTAGCTGCATCCACGCTTCCAATGAGGGCTGCTGCCACATTTACCCCTGTCCAGGTCCAACCTCAACAATCAATTTTCAATGGAGTCAAAGAATCCTGGAGCTTTGTCTGTTCTTTCAATGCTACTAAAAGCAAAATAATAATTTAATTAATAAAATGAGTAAATAAATGACTGGAGCTATTTCTCATGATCTTAAAACCTCAGTTTTGTGGCTCGGAGTGGCTCAGACAACAGGAATGGAATTTGAGTTAAAAGTAAATTTGAAAAGCTAAAAATAGAGTTAAATGTTTTGTGTGCAATAACACTGAATTTTTCAGAAAAAAACAGGTTTCATGTGGAATGAAATACTGAAATAAAGCTGTGACATGGTGCTTTATGTCCCAGGTACCCTAAGTACAACAACTATGTTCAAAAATTAGTATAGACATTCAAGTATTCAGGGCAGAGTTGATCCCTGGAAGGGTGTTACAGCGTTATCTTGCTGTGTAGATACCTTGCTTGTACCAACACCATCTGGTCCAATGTTCTCAGTTGGAGGTACCTGCCACTCATTTGGAGGAGAGAGGACAATCCTATGTCTGGTTCCTTCTCTTCTCCTGATACCACCCCCCCAGCCCAGAGACTTAACTGTCTGCTTTGTTAATGATTAAGAACTAACTACAGAAGGGCACGTATCAAGTAAGGACATATTATGTTGTGTCAGAATTGAGGAGGAAGCCTCAGGCTTGTGTCCCCTGTGTCACACTCCAGTATTAATCTTCTCAGTACATGAAATATTTTTCAGCAATACATAACCTCACTTATTGCTTCCTGCCACTAAGTGCAGCAAATACTCAGACACTCTTCTGGAACATTTCCAAATGAAATCTCAGAGTCATTACATTAACCTTTTCCACTATAGAGTAGAAGGAAATTAGCTGTTGGCACACACAGAAACAGATAGAAAGTGGTATGATATTTTACATAATTGTATTTTTATACTTTCCAACAATGCAAAGAGTTAAACAAAACCACTAAAAATCCTGCATGCTTCATTAAAAACTCTCAATTTCACCATTTTCAGCAAAATAAGCCATCAGGGTTAGATTCTATAATTGACACCATTGCTTAGGGAACAAACCTATGAATCTTATTAGAGACAAATTCATTACTTTAAGTCCACCCTTAGGATGCAGAGCTCATAAAAGAAACCTCTGGAGGGTTCAGCTTAGGGGATGAGATGATTTCAGGCTGCAAATCTACAGATTTGCTGTAATTAACCTGAACTAATTATTGTCAGGCAATGGGTCAGACATCCTGGATAAAAGCCCCTGACTGGTTTTGTGGTCTACTGGGTTTTCAGTAAGAGAGCTGCTTGTTAAACAAAGAAAAAGTACTGAAAGCACAGCTCTATATATCCTTAAAGTAAAATAAATCTTCCCACTGGGAGAGAAGAGCAGAATAGCAGAGTCTATTTAAAATGCACAGTCAATAGGCACAACTGAAATATATTCATGTTTAATACTTGTGCTAACTAGCTCACTGCAGGTAATGATTAGCAGCAGTGGTCAAAAGCAGCTCCTGGGTGGGCTAAGCTGGTCTCCATGTGGAGTGAACCACTGCTTGCCTGTTTTTCAAACACCAGGAGAAGGAATCCACTTAAACACTGCTTTATGCACTGCAGATACACTGTTGCTGTGCTCCAATGGACACCCTCACTATTCTTCTACTACTTAGAAGACAAATGTGTGAGTGCACCTACAGAAGCTTGTGTGGCTCAGCCAGGCAAGAAGGAGCCTGTACAAGATAGGCTGATAACCCTCTAATATACATTACCCCCATTCAGTTATCGTGGGTTCAAAAAACAGTGACTCTTTTTACTAGTAGTGTGAGAACTGTTTAGCCTTATTGCTCTAAACACAGATTTTTGTATGTGTTTACATTTCCAAACTGTTGAAATCAGTGAAAAGGTTCTGAGATGCCTCCATCCTTTGAAGTTTTCCAGGCCCATCTGGGGCCCAAAACTGACATGGTGCGGTGTGGGCGGCGCTCTCACTTTGAGTGAGAGGTGACCTCCAGATGCTCCTTCTGGCCAGCTTTGCCATGGCTCAGTGTGGTTAAGAAGTGGTTACAGTGATAACTATGTGCTCAGGTGCTGTCCTTACCCTCTCAGCTCGAGATGCTTGTAGCTGCTCCTCACATGGCAGGTTTTTCCCCTCCAGTTTAGAAGTTTGTTGCCCTTGCTTTTTTCCCTTGTAAGCATGCATCCTACCTCCCCTTTCACCTCTACTCCTTTTTATTCTGCTGGTGTTTCTTTGCACGTGATCAGATACTTTTACTGTACATTTCACTGGTACTGGGCAATTTGCTTTCAATTTCCTTTGTGTGCTTCTGATGCTGCAGGAACAAGTTTCTAATAGTGGCATCCAAACAAGGCAAGCTTGTGTGTGAGTGCAGCACTGCTAGGACTGTTTTTGGCAGGAATTCTCTATGGACCCTGGAATACGCCAGTGTGGGACACTTGAATACAACCAGAAGGTCAAGAAGTGGGGATAGGCAGTGGCTGTTGTCATATGAGTGACTTAAAATGTGCGTTTTGAGCATCTGCGACTCCCTAGGGAGGGGAGAAATGAGTCTGTGTCAGAGCCATCCAAGAAATCCCAGATTTCCTCTGCTGCGTGGCTGTGGGCATCTTCTTCAGGTTCTTTCTGTGCTCAGTTGCTCCCAAATATTTCTGCCTCACAGGGGTGAGTGAATGTGAAGCAGACTCACATCTGTTAACATAACAGGGTTCATTGAGAGAATGACAGAGAAATGAGAGAAACTGTGACTAGATCTCAGTCCTGGTTTTTATCTTCTCTGCATAAGGGGTTTGTTACTGGCTTTCACTCTTTGAGTCATTATTTTTTTCCATCATGAGCAGACACAGGCTGAGGCACGGGAGGTTCAGGTTCCACCTCAGCATGAGGAGGAAATTCTCCTCTGTGGGAGTGGCAGGACACTGGAACAGACTGCCCAGAGAGTTCATGGAGTCTCCTTCTCTGTAGACTCTCAAGATCTATCTGGACACATTCCTGTGTGACCTGCCCTAGGTGATCCTGGTTTGGCAGGAGGGTTGGACTCGATCTCCTGAGGTCCCTTTCAACCCCTACCATTCTGTGATTCTGTGATTAACTGTTTTCTGACTAGTATAAAGACATTCCTTAGCAAGCAAATGGTTAAAAAATACTGGCAAAAATAGCTGGAAATCTGAGCAGTTGAATTGAATGAAGGTATGGAAGGGATTGATACTGAGCATAATGCTACTTTTAAGTGGAGGCTTTACCTGAGATCTTTTGTGGATTTCTAGGTGAATGGAACCTTGTAAGTTGTTAATTACTTGAAAGGTAGAATTTAAAATGCAGAAGTAACAGCATTTAAAGCCTACTAACACTTTGCAGGAGGCAGTCTTTGAAGTACATCAAATTCTCAAGCTTTGGCTTTTGTGAGGACATCCTGCAAGCCAAGATACCCCTCCTCAAATGATTATGAAGATGTATAGGGTGGTTGGGTTTTGTTTTTAGAGTTGGATTTTTTTTGTTAGTTTGTTTGGTTTTTTGTTAGTCTAATTTTCTAATTTAAATGCTTTCATTTTACTACCAGATCTGCACAACTTTCTTAGGTTTCACTCACTCAAGCCTGCATACAAGCAGCAAGAAACATATGTTGACAAGGTGTAGGCAGAAGTCCCTCTGTGTGACCCAGAGAACAAGGGGCTCTGTCTGCAGAGTCTTCACTGCTCTCCTGGGTCTGGCAAGCACTGGCCATCGTGAAGTGGCTTGTTGGATGCATTTGTTTGAGCTTCTAAGGATCAATATTTAGTGTGAGAGAATCTTTTGCTTCTGAACGTTTCCTTTTTAACCCTCTGACCTTGTAAATACTAAGCACAGTTTACTATGTGTTGTTTCCTTTTCCCAGTTTGGGAATCCTTCTAATAATGCTTCATCTTCTTGTTAGGAGAGCAGGAGAAGCTATGCCTGGTAAAAAGGGCCTTTTATCCATTCTCCTCTCTGAGTCCTAGCTGTACTTTGGTCCTATTGAAGCAGGGGGCTTCTGATTTTGATGTAAAGAACACTTTCTTTGACATTCATGAGCTTGCCTGCTGTTGGCTGTGCCCTTGTTTACAGATAAAAGCTGGTCCTGTAGCCTTTGCTCTGCCTCATCCTCAGATCCTTTTCCACTTGCACTTCAGTCATGCTATCTTAGTGCTTCTATTACAAACTCCTACAACAGGAGGAAAGTTCCCATGACCCTCACTTCGCTGTCCTGATATCTGTGACTGGTGTTTCAGGTGTGGCTTGGTCAGGCAACCATAAGTGACAGCAGAAACAAATCACCTTGTCACCCCAGACATGGGAAAGCCAACATGGGATGGAGGAGGTCAGCTCCTTTCATAGAATCATAGAAGCATAGACTCAGTCAGGGTTGGAAGGGACCACAAGGATCATCTAATTCCAGCCCCTCCTGCCAAGGGCAGGGACACCTCACACTAGATCAGGTTGTCTAGAGCCTCAGGCTGTCACACTGATAATTAGCAAAATGAGGAGAAAAAAAACTCAGAAATGTACATGATAGTACTGCAGGAGCTGCCTCTCCCTCCCTTTGTCCTTCTGTCCTGCAGACAGCACAACACCCATAGCCTGTGGTCACCCTGGGTTACAACAGTCTCTCCTAAAGAGACTGTGCAGTATCCTCCATCCTGGAGTGTAGTAGAATTGAGAGCAGATGATTTTTTTTCTTTTGATTTGGCTATATGGGAGGAAAGCAAGCAAATCCTTCCATGTGCATCAGCATAGGGCCCTCTGAGGAGTAGTTTCTCCCTCATCAGCATGAGTTTAGGGCTGTTCTGTGCCTGTTTATGCCAGGTGTTACAGGTGCAAACTAGTTACCAGTGAATAGAAAACCCTAACTGCAGCAGGAAAAAGCTGCAGTTATCTTGCATCACCACTGTATGCCACTACAGACTAATCACTCCAGTGTGTTTCAGAAATGAGACACTGCTACAGCAGATGCATCAGAAACCCTTAGCTAATATGAATCCATAATCCTATTACCTTTACTTGTTCTCAGTGCTATTAATCTCATAGTTTTCAAGTCAGCAGTTTAAAAACAGATTATCTGCAAACCATTAACCTCTGTGTGTAGATATTTTTAAGCACAGGAGCCAACAAGAGTAAAAATAATAATACATTTGTATTTTTGTATCTCTCTTCCTAAGAATATTCCATATGCAATTTAAAACTTGTCAGAAAAGCACCAGCCATAGAACAGATTATTTATGCTAAAGATAAAATAAACATGAATAATTAGAAATTATCACAGAATGACACAGAATCACAGAAGGTCCAAGGCTGGAAGGGACCTTGAAAGATCAAGTCCAACCCCTCTGCCAGAGCAGGGTCGCTTAGACCAGATCACAAGACCTACCAGGAATGCATCCAGGTAGATCTTGAGTATCTCCAGAGAGGGAGACTCCACAACCCCCCTGGGCAGCCTGTTCCAGTGTTCTGTCACCCTCACGGAGAAAAAATCCCTCCTCATGTTTCCATGGAACTTCCTATGCCTCAGCTTCCACCCCTCACCCTGATCCTCATCTTGATCTCATCCACTGGCTTTTATAAGTCCTCTGTTGGACTAGTACAGACTTATTGCCCAACTTATATCCTTGCAACAAAAGGAATATATAACATATGCTACAGAATGATTATTTATTTGGTATCTTGAAACAGTTTTCTAGAGTTAGTTTACATCCTGATGAAATTTTTGTTGCAAATTCACTGGTGGTGTCTCAGAAAGTCTTTGCAACACGAACTACCAGGCCTACTGGAAATTAACTTCAATCTAGCAGAACAATAAGAACTTCTTAAGCATTTGTGTGTAAATGCTTATGCAAGCTTGTAAGTGATTGAGTAAGCATTTGCATGCTTTTTGAATCATAGCCTGAATCAAGTCTCCATTTCTATTGCTTTCTCCTACAGCAATGACATCTGCAGAAGTGTATAAGCAACTGCTCATTTCTGTCTCTTTATACTTCTGTTTTCTTCAGGAAGATATATCCAGAGTAAGGACTCCCAATTAGTGCTTGTAAAAATTATTACTCTGCCAAAATAATTTGTAACATCTCTTACAGATCATTAGGGAATGTCTCCTCTGTCTCAAGGGCAAAGGCATTGTAGTCTCATGAAGAGCTGGGTTGCTTAAATTCAAAACTCTTGTGCAGGCTGCATCATCCCCTACCCCAGGGAAATCACACACCATCTGGGATCACATCCTTTCCATTCCCCAGGCAGCAAGGAAGATGGGTGATGCAAAGCACAGAGTGTGTTTTTCTTATGCAGCTGAGGTGCTTGCTCATCATTCATAGACTATAGAATACCAGACTGGAAAGGACCTCAAGAATCATCTAGTACAACCTTTCAGGGTAAGACTCACCCAGCCTGTCAAGATCTTCCTTGAGGGTGGCTCTCCCTTCTGGGGTATCATCTTTGTGAAGTGCTAACAATAAGATAACAAGAGAGTAACCCAGAGCTGACTTTCCTTTTCCTTTGCAAAGCAGCTGTGTGACATTAAATTAATTATTGTATTAAAGAGTCAAAAGGGGTGGAAAAAAAAATAATGTAAGAAAATGAAACCTTCTCCTTTGAAAGTGTATTCTTAGAAGGTTGAGAGGTACACTTTGTCACAGAAGTAACATCCTTGAATTGTTTCTGTGCTGGAGATCTTTTCAGCTGAATTTAAAAGAGCTGCTGATAGAGCTTGATGCTGCTGCTTCTGCAGAAATGCAAGAGCAGTTGCTTGCAGATGGTACAATTTAACATTTCTTTCCCAAGAACCTTTCCTTGTTCTCTGAGGTTTCTCTAGGCAACATGACCCATGCTTGCTACCAGCAAATGGGATCCAATCTAGATGTTTAGATCTAAATGTAACTTAAATTGTCTGTTGAGTTATGTCTGTTTAGCAATCAGTAACTACTTGTGTGCCAGCAATGTGCTATTGTGGCCAGGAAGGCCAATGCCATTCTGGGGTATTAGAAGGGCTGTGGCTAGTAGGTTGAGAGAGGTTCTCCTGCCCCTCTACTCTGCCCTGGTGAGGCCACATCTGGAGTACTGTGCGCAGGTTGGAGCCTTCCAGTTCAAGAGGGACATAGAACTGCTTGAGAGAGTCCAACACAGAGTCACAAAGATGATGAAGGAAATGGAACATCTCTCTTATGAGGAGAGACACAGGGAGCTGGGGCTCTGTGGTTTGGAGAAGAGGTCACTGAGAGGTGACCTCATCAATGTTTATGTGCAGGGTGAGTGCCAGGAGGCTGGAGCCAGGCTCTGCTCGGTGATGCCCAACGACAGGACAAGGGACAGTGGTTGGAAGTTGAAGCACAGGAAGTTTCATGGAAACATGAGGAGGAATTTTTTTCCCTGTGAGGGTGACAGAACACTGGAACAGGCTGCCCAGGGGAGTTGTGGAGTCTCCCTCTCTGGAGATACTCAAGACCCACCTGGAGGTGTTCCTGTGTGATCTGGTATAGGAGATCCTGCTCTGGCAGGGGGGTTGGACTGGATGAGCTTTTGAGGTCCCTTCCAGCCCCTGACATTCTGTGATTCTGTTGATTCTGTGATTCTATGATTCTTTGTGTTTGACATTGTATTTTACACTTCTGTACAGTGCCTGTTTCTGAATGCAGTGTCAATCTGGAAGGGTTTACTTCAATATCCTAAATGAATGAATCCTTTCCACAAGAGTTACCCTCTTAAAATAATTATTGAGAGAAGCGGAAGCGTAATCATTAGTTCAGCAATGGCTCTAGTGAAAGGAAAACCTAAAGTCATATTGGCTCTCTGAAACATTAGAATAGGCAAAATTAGGCATTTTACTTTAAAAACATAAGTCTATAGTGGGACTAAAAGAGTGTGGTGCTGGTTGTGAGAGGGAAATAACCATCAGTTGTGAAATATCTTTAGATTGTTCGGTAGCATTACCATTCACAGCCACGGAATACATTGTATTTTATTGTGAACTTCATTCCTTAGAGAAGTATAAATCTTCAAAGCGTGTCAATACTTGGCAAAGTAGGTAGTCTCTGGAGGCAAAAAATGTTGAAGACCATCTATCAAGTATAAGAAGTTGATAGCAATTAAAATCAGAGCTGTTTATGTATAAACATAAATTGCAGAGGTAGCTTTAAACTGGCCAGTAAAAATCTTGGCTGGGTGGAAATTTCAGTTACAAAAGACTGCAAGAAGCAACATCTGAATTTTAAGAACTGCTTTTGCAGAATACATTTTTTTTTCTTTTTTTTTTTTTTTTCCCCCTCAGGGACAGTATTTTCTATGAATTTTTATTACATTAAGGGAAATTTGTTTATTTCTTTATTTTTCACATTCAGACATTCTTTAAAAAAAACAAGCCCCCAAACCCACCAAACAATGGGTAAAACCAAGATAGCTTTGATAAAATATTGCTTGTATTACATGAGCACTAAACCAGATTATATTTCAATGCTCACTTTTTCCCCAAAGGGATACAGAGAAGGATGAGAATTACTGTAATCATTAATGCTGAATGTTTTTATAAGGGAATGTATTTACAATATTATTTATTACTGTGTACTTAACTAAAATTATTAATTGTGTCTCCTTAATGTGTGAGATTCTAAGGAAATGGACAGTTGTGGACAGCCTGCATAATATTGGTACTGTTGCAACATACAACTTAAACAGAATGAAAGTCCAGAAAAAGAGTGTGATGGTTTGGGAGTTCTCTGCCCCCCCACACTATGAAAATCCCCCAGACTAGACTCAGCCAGCTGGAAGTTAAGGACTGAAGCTCTATTTACAGCTTAGCACAATATACAAGCAGAGATATACACAATATACATGAATATTTACAGAAATATACAAGTTAAAGGTAATACAGAAACACAATTCCCCTGCCAGAAATCAGAGTCCCTAGGAGGGGCTCCCAGCCGCCCTTCCACCTTCTTCCCACCCCCCTACCTTATGCCAGGGTCTGCCTTACGTGCAAGGGGAATTTGGAGGATCAGCCAGGGGGGTTAGAAGCAGAGGGATTAGTTGGGTTACACAGCAGAAAGGGCAGAAGACATACCAGCTCCCATAGAGAGAGAGACTCTCTATCTTATTTATATTTGTGTCCTTGTTTTTATACATCTCAGCAAGCCTATGAGTGAAGCAGACATCACCACTGTTTGCTTTTCACAGCCTATAATCTATTTTTTTCATTAAAATATTCCAAACCAGCACAAAGAAGATCGAGGGGTCCTTTTCTTCAGAATGGGAACAGACTAACCTCCTTAATCCAGCTTCTGGGCACCTAGTTGCTGGTTTGGAAGGAATGTGTCAGTCTTGTTCCAGGCAGACTGTCTGATCTGGATTTATACTTGCACTGTGTCCAGCAGAATAGGTTTGTCACTTGATGTCCTGTGAACTGCTTAGTGCATGTCCAAATAAGCTCTCTGTTGAGAGGATGTGCATAGTTCCTACTCTTGGTCTAGTGAACAGTCTTGGATCATTGTGCTCGGGTCAGACCTTTAAGAGATGCAAAGAGTGGAGACATGGCACTGGCTGATGAGGAGGCTGAAAGGATGTGCTGGGCTGTAGGTGGACCCTGCCTCTTCTGACTTTAGGGTTCTGTTCATAGGCATCCTACAGCACCACGTCATACTGCGAATAGAGTCAGAGGCTACCTCCTTCCTTAAAAAGGGGTAGGTATGAAGAGGACACCAAATTCAAATGTGAGAGTCCTGAAGAAGCTGAAAGTGGAGGTGTGCTCTGCCCATAGTGAGTCTTGCTGCTGAAGGAGGCCATGAGGAGTGACCTTCCAACCAGTGCCACAGATACAGAGACATGGAGAACCTTGCTTGCAGAAGCAGTGCCAGGCTTCTGAGTGGAAGGGAGAGTCTGTGGCTGGGGACCATTGAAAGAAATGACTCAAAAGCCATGCTTGAAAGTGGAATAAAGCTACAGAAAGTGATATTTAGTGCTGTTAAACAGAGCATAATGTTTATTTGAAATTAATGATGCCTGCATGCCTTCAGACTGCATTTTAGTATTTAAATTGATGCAAATGTATAGTATGAAAAGAAAGGGTTGTTGAATTATCACTCCCCAATCTTCCAGGTTACAATGATAGAAAAAGAGAGGGAAAGAGTGCCTGGGTCAGCAGAGGAGAGGAAAGACTCTCCCCTTCTAGTGTTGAATTTCTCCTACTGTAAGAGAACCTCTTTTCTCTCTTGTTCAGACTCGGGAAAGATTTCTCAGGGAATGAATTCTCAGAATGGGAACCAAATGAGGAGCTGGTATATAACTGAGAGGTTTTGGTGTTCCAGACACCAGTAACCACCACTGAGGGGACTGAGTGAATCCATCCATGCACGTGGGTTAATTCTGGTATTAGGCCAGCAAGAAACACCCATGTCAGGAGTGTCTCCCCAAGTTCCTTACTTTCAGAAGAAGATAATTTTTTTTTTCTGTGTCTCCTCCACAAAGGTGAAAGAGAAGAGGGCTTTAATTTCCTCCTGGAGTCACAGTGCTCCTGCTGTGTGTATGTGCTATGATGAAACCATAATGCAAGTAAGGTGGTTAGGTACCATTTCACTGCAGACTACTGCTATGACTTGGAGCTCTCTCTTCCTGTGGTGGTGAAGTCCTTGGACAGGGGAGCAGTCCTCATTCTTTCGCTTCCAAGGACTAGGATACGGATGGGTGCTTTAACTGACAAAAGGGGTAAAAGGAAGCCATAGAAATTAACACCACTATTCTGGTGTTTTTAAACTTAGGCTTTGTCTTACAGTCTCTCTAGCAAGAATCTGTGAGAATTTCACAAAATAAGACACGAGCAAATCAATAGAGGAAACAGCATCTGAACCACAATGCAGGCATTTATTGTCTCCTTGTGCATTAAATTACCCAATTAATGTTTCCTGTTGCCTTAGTCTGTTCTAATAAGGCTTGACTGTCTCTTAGCAGCCCCTAATCTTCTAAATGATGAGCAAGAACTGCAGCTGGGTTTACAAGAGCCTTTGGGGCACAATACCAAACTTCCAGAGTGCTGAAGATCCATCTCTGGAATTAAGCTTATTAGGGGTTCCTGTTCATTACCATTTACTTCACACAAATATCTACTAAAAAGATCAGCTCAGCTTTATTATTTATTGCTTATTAAGTACTATTAAAATAGATTCACTGGAAAACCAGTCTTTGTGTCTAGAAATTCCTCAAAAATTAAGCTGTTTCTTGCAGAAAAATGTCAATAATAAACTGCACCAGTACAGGCTGGGAGGTGATCTGCTGGAGAGCAGCCCTGTGGAGAGGGACCTGGGAGTGCTGCTGGATAACATCCATGGCACAGCAATGTGCCCTGGTGGCCAAGAAGGCCAATGGGATCCTGGGGTGTATTAAGAAGAATGTGTCCAGCAGAGCAAGGGAGGTTCTTCTCCCCCTCTACTCTGCCCTGGTGAGACCTCATCTTGAGTACTACCTTCAGTTTTGGGCTGCCCAGTTTGAGGGGCAGGGATCTGCTGGGAAGGGTCCAGCAGAGGACTACAAGGACGATTAGAGGACTGGAGCACTGCCTGATGAGGAGAGGCTGAGGGACCTGGGGTTGCTTAGTCTGGAGAAGACTGAGAGGGGATTTCATAAATGTCTATAAATATCTGAGGGCTGTGCTTCAGGAGTGGGGGGACAGGCTCTGTTTGCTTGCTTCCTGTGATAGGACAAGGAGCAATGGATGTAAGCTGCAGCACAGGAGGTTCCACCTCAACACAAGGGGGAACTTCTTTACTGTAAGGGTCACAGAGCACTGGAACAGGCTCCCCAGAGAGGTCGTGGAGTCTCCTCTGGAGCCTTTCAAGGCCTGTCTGGATGTGTTCCTCTGTGACCTGAGCTAGATTATATGGTTCTGCTCTGGCAGGGGAGTTGGACTCAATGATCTCTTTGGGTCCCTTCTGACTCCTGACATCCTGCAAGCCTGTGATTTCAGATACCACTGCTCCTTGAAGTCCCCTGAGTTCACCTGCTTAGTGAGCTTATTTCTTCTGAAAGGGTGATCTGTAGTTTGAAATGTTTTGGGGGAAGAAAAATATCTCCAGATTAATTGAAAGTAATTTTTGTGGGCTGTGTACAGGAATTAACTAACTAGAATAAGAATGCTGGGAAAGAGCTGTAGGTAATGAGTAACTAACAAAGATAAATGATTTTTAATAGACAATTGTAGTGTCCCCAGAATGAGAAATACTTTCCTGTTGTATGATAAAAAAACAAAGAAATCTAGTTTGCTAAGAGAGCCTTCTTATGAGCTGGGAGAGGCTAGTGAAGGGGGGAGGAATAGATTAATTTAGATAAAATGCTATTAAATTGCCTGTATACTGTCCTGTCAGACAACTATCGACCCCATCCCATGGGAGAAATTGATTTCTCTGCAGAGAGCTATGTGCTTTCTGCAGTGTATTGCTTCAGTGCTACTGCTCTGGTAATCACACACTGCTGCCTCTCTTCCTTTCTCTCTGTTTGTTGTGCAAAGATTGATTGAGAGACGTGAGGGGGTTAGATTGCCATATTTGTTGTTATTTGACCTTTTCAATTATATTCTGCTGAAAATGTAAATACTTCATTTGTAGTGATGTACATCTGAATTTGCTTAAGTAGTGTGTGAGTAAGGCTTTCGGGAGGAAGCATTTACCTTTGTTCTCCTGCAGATCTATTAGAACTGACTTAGTTAAGTGAATTCAAACACAGCTGAGGATTGTCTCTGCTTCCATAAAGCCATCTAGGCTAGTTCTCAACATGGCGTGATCTAAAGATGGGAAGAATGATCCACAGTAGTAATACCAGAGTCACATAAGTGCTGGGAAGTGAAATGATATGTGATTAAGGATGCTTGCTTTGGTTTGGACTGTTTTTTCTTCTTTTAGCCATAAATACCTTTTGTCAGCTCTCACTAATGACAGCATTTCTTTTTAACAAGACAGAACCACTAGAGGTCAAGAAATGCCAAAGTTAAAACTGAAAGCCCATCTTAAATCTTCTCTTTCTGTAGAGAGAGAGAGGAAATAAGGTCTCTACTTGACATGAAATGGTCATGTTGTTTCTCAAATAATACAGCTTCAGTTTACAAAACTACCTGACAAGTTATGTATTTACTTCACTTTTCCTTCTATTTCTTGTTACTCTTAGATTCATTTCATTGTTATGTCTCACTTCTGCACCATCAGTGGCACCAGCAGCTGGTTTAAGGTCTGCTTGTGGGAACCTAGGTCCTTGCTGTTATCTGAGAGTGAGACTTGACATTTGCACAGGGTGGAATGGGAAGAAAGCCAGGATGGACCTTCGTGCTCTACCTCGTGCCTGTGCTAAGGGCATAGAAGGGAATAAAGTTTTGCTGGTAGATAATAACTCTATTTTAGTAGGCACAGGCTGATGCATTGGGATGAAAGTGTAGGATGGCTTAATTTAGAAATTAAAATTAAGAGCCATGTAATAGAGACCAGACCTAAAGACCAGCAAACTGCTGAGTCCATCTTGGCACATGCATGCTGGGGCTATGCAAATGTCTGGAGTTTTAAGGCTTTTACTTTTGTTATGCTGAGTGTACAAAGCTGCAAATGCAGAGTCACTGGTGATCTGTAGGAATCAATACGGGCAGGATGCAGCTTCTCTTTTGCTTTTACTTGCCCACATCCTTTAATATGCCCCACATATGTATGTTGCTGCATTTCTCTTGCAGTGAACAGAACCACAGAATATATCTGGTTGGAAGAGACTTCAAAGATCATCCAGTCCAACCTTCTCCCTTTGTGCCAGGTCCACATACCACTTGAACACCCCTAGGGATGGTGACTTCACCACTGCCCTGGGTAGACCATTCCAATGTTTGTCAAACCTTTCAGTGAAGAAGTATT
>WBNM01021971.1:0-28695 GCA_013399055.1 Ramphastos sulfuratus | reverse complement strand
GGTCAACACTAAGCCATGTCCCTGATAGCCAGGTCCACACACGGCTTGAATGCTTGCAGGGATGGTGACTCCACCTCTGCCCTGGGCAGACCATTCCAATGTTTGATAACCCTTTCAGTGAATAATTTTTTCCTAATATCCAGCATAAACCTCCCCTGGCACAGCCTGTAACCTCTAGTTCTGTCACTTGTCATTAAGGAGAGGAAGCTGGTCCTCTCCTTGCTGCAACCCCTCTCAGGGTAGTTGTAGAGAGAGATAAAGTTTCCCCTCAGCTTCCTCTTCTCTGCACTGATCAACCCTAGATCCATCAGATGATCTGTGTAAGACATGTGCTCCAAGCCCTTCATGAGACTCCTTGCCCTTCTCTGGACATGCCCCAGCACCTCAATATCCTTCTTGTAGTGAGGGACCCTCCTTCTGAGCTAGGCCTCATTATGCGTATATATTTAGGAATAAATGACTGGGGGGCAGCACTGCAGTATGTGGTCTAGAGTTTTGTATTGATGACAAGTTGAATATTGGTCAGCAGTGTGCCCTGACAGCCAAAAAGGCTAACCATAGCCAGCAGATGGAGGGAAATGATTGTCCCACTCTACACTGCACTCCACCTCAAGTAGTATGTACATTTTTGGTACTTTTAAGAAGGACATCAAATTGTTAGTGTATCTGGAGAATAGTGATCAAGATGATGAAAGATCTTGAGGGCAAGACTTCAGAGGAGTCGCTGAGGTCACTTGCTTTGTTCAGCCTGGAGTAGCAAAGGCTAGGGCTTGACGTGGAAGTTACAACTTCCTCACGGGGGGCAGTAGAGCGGGAAGTGCTCATCTCCTCCTTGCAGTGACCATCCAGGACATGAGTAGATGAACTGAAGCTGAGTCAGGAGAAGTTAAGTTTGGGGATTAGGAAAATGTTCTTCACTGAGGGTGGTCAGTCACTGGAGCAGGCTTTCCTGAAAAGTCATAGCACAAAGCTTGTCAGCTCAAGAAGTGCCTGGACAACGCTTCTAGTCATATGGTTTTGTTTTAGGTAGTCCTGCTAGGAGTAGGGAGTTGGACTTGGTGATCCTTGTGAGTCACTTCCAACTTGAGATAGTCTGTGATTCTGATTCTATCATTTAGGAAGAGAACAAGAGAAGAGAATGGGCCATACATCTGAAGACTGGCTTTGCAGAAAAGGACCTGAGGTTCCTGGTTTACCTGGTATGCCACTGCAGCAAAGGAGGCTAATGGTATCCCGGGCTACATTAGGAAGAGTGTAGCTAGCAGGTCCAGGGTGGTGGTTCTTGTCCTGTTCTCAGTACTAATGAGGCCGCACCTGGAGAATTGTATCCAGTTTTGGACTCCCAGGTATGAAAGGTGTGGAGCCACTGGAGCAAGAGGCTAGTAAGACAATGAAGAGTCTGAAGTATTTCTTATGTGAGGAAATGCTGAGAGATTACAAATATATGAAGGGCAAGTGTAAACAAGACAGCTTGGTTCATTTTGTCTTGTCTGGTGACCGAGGCACTGTGTGCAGACTGAAATGTAGACAGTTGTATCTGCACATAAGGAAACAATTTTGACTGTAAGGATAACCAAGCTCTGGCACAGGCTATCCGAAGTGGTGGTTGGTCTCCTTCCTTGGAGATCTTCAAAAGCTGCCAGGACATGGTTCTGGGTAAGCAGCTCTAGGTAACCATGCTTGAGCAGGAGGCCTGAGCAAGGTGATGTCCTGAGGTCCATTCCAACCTGAAGCTTTCTGAAATTCTCTAGTGACTAGGAAGTAATGATCCACGTTCAAAGCTGAGGCTTCATCTCTTGAGGCACTTTGCCTTGTATCAGAGAAAATGGCTTTAAATTTATGGCAAAGCTGATACTTTTTTTGGAAAAGCAATCACTAGAGTTTTCAAATACTACATGACCTATGCAACTAGCATTGAGCAGCATTGGGATGCAGTTCTGGTTTTGTTTCTCATTGTGTTACTTTGTGTTAACATGTACAAAATGAGGATGATAGAAGAGTAGACATGACCTTCTGCTTTGCTCTACAAAGTATGAGATTTCTTCTTTGCTGTATCAAATAGTTTTGTAAGTGGTTCTGTCTTTCAGAATGTTATTTTAACTTGTTCAAGTTTTAATGACTGAGATCTGCAATAGGTGTTGCATGTTATGATTTAGGGAATAGGGTTTGTCCATGTGAATTCTTCACAGCTTCTGTTACCTGTGTAGAACTTCTCATGGTAGTATTTGCTTGAAGTTTGATTTCCTTTCTTCTCATTCATTTAACTCTTCCTCCAAAATAGGAGATTCTGGTGTCTGGGGATTGAAGAAGAATTTTGCTTTGTTGGAACTCTTGGAACGGTTGCAGAATGGACCTGCTGGGCAGTGTGGGACAGCAGAAGAAGCCGTTGGTCTATCTGGAGAGGTATTGAGTTTTGAAAAAAGCAAAAAATTTGTTACATTTACTTGACATTATCGCTAGACATAAGGAGAGGAAAAAAAAGGGGGGGGGAAGGAATGGGTGAAGTCAGTTCTTTACCAAATATAATTTTACTAATAATGATGTTTTCTTTCAGTATCTAGTATTAAGATAATACTTCAGTTAATAGTTTCATTAGTAAATGCTAATCTCTATTGACTAAAGCAGAAAATAAAAAGATACTGCCAAGCACGTGTATTCTTTTGTCCTTTTCTAGGCTTTTAGGATGTTTAGAGAAAGTTACTCAATTGGATATTTTAGTTACGGTGATACAAGGATAATTTTCTAAAACTTAGAGAGTCTTCCTAAAGGCTGCAAGTCATCACTGTGCTCTTGAATAGCTGTTGTGCTCTTGAATTCTTTGTTCTGTAATAACTGCTTTGGAGGAAGTGACTGGAGCCTGAATTATTTTGTCCTCCAAAACTTTACTTTCCACTCTGGATTTATAAAATTGCTGGACACCTTAAGAAAAATTTATTGGAGTTGACTGTAAAGGAGAGTCTTGTTTTTTTAAAGAATTTATTGAAAACTTAGATTTTCAAAAATAGTCCAAATATGTATTAGTGTGTAGTAGTATTTAAAGAAAGTATTTTCAGGCTTATATTAATTATGGGTCTTCTGATTTTATTAGGATTAAATATTAACAACTTGAACTTTTTCTTCTTAGAGTATCATTCGTTGTGATGAAGACGAAGCCCACATTGCATCTGTATATTGCACCGTTTGTGCCACACACCTGTGTGCAGACTGTTCTCAGCTTACTCATTCTACAAAGACATTAGCAAAACACAGGCGTGTACCTCTTGCTGATAAGCCGCATGAGAAGACCATGTGCTCCCAACATCAAGTGCATGCTATTGAGTTTGTTTGTTTAGAAGAGGGCTGTCAAGCCAGTCCTCTTATGTGTTGTGTCTGCAAAGAATATGGGAAGCATCAAGGTCATAAGGTACTGCTAATAAGTTTCTAGTTATCCGTGAGGTGGCTTGAACGGTTATTTAACCAATTGAAGTACAGAAGATTAAATTCTTGATATGCTTTTACAGAGGCAACTTCATACTGCTCTTTAGGTTTTTCCTCTTTTCAGATAACTGCTATGGTAAAATTGCAAGAAATACCCCATTAAATAATAACCACAGTAAGTCATTTATGTGCTACAATGGATGGCCTATTTATCCAATGCTTTTTTGAGCTTCTCACAGCATTCAGTTACCAGTTATGAAAGTTTTTTTTCATCGTAGAAAGATCAGATTTACCCAACCTGGTACAGCTGAACCACTGTTTTTGGAACCGATGCTGGTAAAGAGCAAACTTCTGTCTTTCTTTAAGTGCTAAATGCCTATCTTAGTCTTGGCATAATCTCTAATTCCTGATTGCATTTTAGGTTGCAAGATTGTTTTAAATTTTTACTTGCCTTCCCTCTGTGTGTGTTTATGTATAGTAGTAGTAAAATACGTATGTGTGTATGTGTATATATATAGTACATATATATTTTACTACTACTAAATGTATAATAGTGGTAAAATAGAAAAGGTTATTAAGAAAAATAGTTGTGGTTAATCATTGATATGTTGCTTTTAATTAACAGCATTCTGTCTTGGAACCAGAAGCAAACCAGATTCGTGCATCCATTTTAGACATGGCCCACTGTATAAGAACTTTCACAGAAGAAATCTCAGATTATTCCAGAAAATTAGTTGGAATTGTTCAACATATAGAAGGAGGAGAACAAATAGTTGAAGATGGAGTTGGAATGGCCCATACTGAACACGTATGCTTCTTTCTCCCTCCCTCAAGAGTATTGGCTCCTAATAATAACCAAGATAAGGAATTTCTTTGAAAATTATATGTAGGTTTTATAAGACAAGATTGTAAATTATTACTGCTACCAAATAGGGATTGAGGTTTAAGCCAGTGTATAGAGGGGAATTTGTAGTCTGTTGCAATATTTCATGGCTACATGAAAACAGGGAGGCCCCAGAGAAAACTTGTGTAGCTGCCACAGCATCTATTCTTGGATGCTGTGATACTGCTGAGGCTTTTTTCCCTAGTAGTTTTTAATAGTGTGCATATACATATGAATAAGCTGCTTAATTAGTGAAGTAACTTCTTGGGGGATCTTGATAGGACTTTACTTTTATGTAACTGGGACTTGAGCTCTGATGTAGCCAAGCAGATGTGAGCCTAAGTTAGAAACTACAGAAATGTAAGAATAAATAAGAAAAAATACGAAGGAAAAATGTACCTTTGGAAACAACTGGTGTCCTTAACCCTTGATCTCCTAACTGCAACACTGTAGGTACCAGGGACTGCAGAGAACGCTCGCTCATGCGTCCGAGCCTATTTTTCTGATCTTCATGAAACCCTTTGTCGCCAGGAGGAAATGGCTCTTAGTGTTGTTGATGCTCACGTGAGAGAGAAGTTGATTTGGCTTAGGCAACAACAAGAAGACATGACCATCCTCTTGTCACAAGTTTCAACAGCGTGCCTTCATTGTGAAAAGACTTTACAACAGGTAGGTTGGCAACATACCTGGTAACATACAGCAAGATGTGTAGAACTGCCTGTTGAATTTACACTACAGATGAAGAGTTTAAATGCTACTCCAAAATTTTATTTCCTTTACAATATTGCAACATGGAGTTTGAAGTACTTGTTACAAGAGGGTATTAGACAAGGATAATTAGTACAAAAGCATCAAACCTTCCAATTGCTGGAAATTCTTTGGCATAATTCTCTTGGCTGGAATTATTACTGATTGTGAGGTTAGTGGGTGGGAGAGATGAAACTGAAGCTGAAAACGTACAAGGTTTATGAGATTTTACAGTTGCAGTTACCAGTGCAGGCGTTTGAAGACAGTTGTCATACGGTGCTGGTAGGAAAAAAGTTTTTGGACTAAATAACTCTCAGTAGCACTTGCAGTACAAGTAATTCAACATGTTAAATGTCAGAAGAAAGAGCCTTATGACAGTATAAGGTTGGGCACATCCTTATTTTAGTGGTAACAGGAAGTAAATACCAAAACACCAACCAGTAATCAGTGTGAGAAATTATTTAATGTGTCATTTTAACTTTTCCATTTTTCTAGAGCTAGTATCTGGTTGCTTAGTCAGGTGTACTTTTATCTGTGCAAGTGTTCCATTATGGGTTATGGTCATTAATAGGTGAATAATAATCTCTTTTGTGTTAAATGTGTTACTCTATGCTTCTGTTCCAGTGGGTTTTGGGGTCCAGAAAGTGCACACACACATGGGTACCCCACCCTGGGTACAGTTTCAACACTTTATTATAGTTCAAATACTAAAATCATAGAAAGGTATACTGTAAACTACAATGACAAAGAATGCAGAGTAACTCTATCAAAGAGCAGGTTATACTAACCCTATCCAACTGACCAGCAGAACTCTTGAGATGTGTAGATGGCAGAGCTGGCAAGCATTTACCTTCTTAAGGTAGGTGTCCCCACTGAGCACCACACTGTCATGGTGGTAAGACTGGTGCTGCTCCAACCCAGCTACCTAGGCTTTTGGTATACATGTATTCAGAATTCTGTGATATATGGCTAGTATGTCCCAGAAGGCCGAACCAAGGAGAACGGAGCTCCTCCTTTATTTTGAAATCTGTTACATAACATCTTTCCCTACTGCTTATGTGCATACTTGCAAGCCCTGTTTTCCCCAGGTCTTATTTTTAGTAACCTAGCGACTATTGGCCTGTTGTAACTTCTGATCAAACATGTACCAACTCTTCCCTCTTACAGCTTCAAAGCTGCTGCTCTATTCCACCTGCTGGAATGGTATATGAATTACTTAAAATTATTTCTATTACATTAGTGGCTCTTATAATTGTCACATTTACATTGTGTTTGGTTATTTTAAGTAAACTACTGAAGGAATACTTTTGTTTTCTTTGGCTGTTTAGGATGACTGCCGAGTAGTGTTGGCCAAACAGGAAATTAGAAGATTGTTGGAGACATTACAGAAACAGCAGCAGCAGTTTACAGAACTTGCAGATCATGTACAGCTGGATGCTAGCATACCTGTCACTTTTACAAAGGTATTGCTAGTTTCATGAAAAGTACATCTCTCTACGTTGTGATATCCTAAATGTAATTTAAAAGGAAGCAGGAATAATATATGGTCATTATGATCCTGTATTTGTTGCTGCAAATTTAGGCAAGTTGATATCAGTTAGTTCCACAGTGTCTGCAACATATGATGAGCAAAAAAACCCACTGTGCTGTTTTAATTACTGAGAGAAACGTTTGTTTGACATTGATTATATTGGTAGTTTTATTTGAACATTAGCTACTTTCTCTTAAATATGTAAGATAGTATTCGCAAATTCTAGAAACACTTTTCTTTGTAAACATCCATCCCTGATTTGTTTGTTCACCTTACACCAGGAATCTATGCATTGTTTTTTCCGTGTATTTTTAACTTTTACGATACCAGCAGGACTATTGCATAATGTTTAATATTTTATTTCCTGAAAATTGCACACCTATTTCTAAATGTGATAACACTATTATAACTTTCAGTTTATCTTCACAGCAACACACAGAGAAACATCCAAGTTGGCAAACACCCTCAGGATCAACAAGTTCAACCTATAACCCTACTCTACAAGATTCACCTTAAATCATATGCCTAATCACCACATCCAAAACGACCCTTAAACACATCCACTCTCTCCGTGAAAAACTTTCTCCTAATATCTAATTTGAACCTACCCAGTCTTTGCTTGAGGCCATTCCACCTTGTTCTCTCTCCAATTACCAGTAAAGAGAGACCAGCCTCTCCACAACGTCCCTTCAGGTAGTTGTAGACAGCAGTGAGGTCTCCCCTCAGCCTTCTCTTTTTCAAACTCAACAGCCCCAGATCCCTCAGTTGCTCCTCATAAGATTTACTCTCTAGGCCCTTCACTAGCATTGTTGCCTCCACATCTCTCTTGTATTGCAGTGCCCAAAACTGAACACAATACTTGGTGTGGCTTCACCAAAGCAGAGTACAAGGGGACAATCACCTCCTTACTCCTGCCGGCTACAGCATTTTTAATACAAGCCAGGATACCATTGGGCTTCTTGGCCGCCTGGGCACACTGCTGCCTGCCTATTACAACTCCCAGATCCCTTTCTGCCAGGCAGCTCTCCAGATCCAAGCAGTGTATTTCTTTCAGTTTGCTAAATGGTGATTTGTCTTATAGTTGCTTTGAATTCACTGATAGTTTAGACACAGATGATCTTCTAAATAGTTTTTTTTCTCTTGTAATACAGTTTTAATGCAACCTGTTCTTGGAAAAGGATGAAATTATTTGGAGTTTGATAGTGATGACTGTTTTTCATGTAGGAGAGTAAGTTTGAAACTCTTAAAGGACAAGAAGTGCTTTAGTTTATGATTTATTTTGGTTCTGAATGGTGAAGGAGGGATAGGATCTGATGTTGCTGTGATGAAACTGAGGATTTAATGCTTGCTGTTTAAGTCTTTACTATAAGGAAAAAGATGCTTCCGTGAGGATCCTGTCCCAATCCTTCTGATGCCAGAAATTAAATTTTTTCCCTATAGCTTGTTTTGCAATTTCAGTGTATTTGAATTTCTGTAAAAACGTTTTTTCCAGATCAGTAATGCAGCATTTTAATTCCTATCCCTCCCTTCCCTATTCAGCTGAAACCAAGTTTAGTAGAATCAGGGGAACCTCTTCTGCAAACCCTTATTGTTCCATAAATAAAGGAGCATTCACATTTCATAGATGATGAATCAAATTCTGTGTATTCAGAGCTGATGCTGCCATCTCACAGGGCTGAGTCAGGCATTTTGGATGCTTATTTTTGCCTTTAGGAGCTGTTAGTCTGACTCAGAACATTTTGACTATGAATTTCTAAGTGTGTTGAAAGAGAACACTTGCAGCTGGCTAAGCTGTAATAGATCCAAAATAGGTCATGGNAACACCTCCAGGAGTGGTGACTCCATCACTTTGCTGGGTGGCTTGTTCTGATACCTGTCCACTCTTTCAGTAAAGAAGTTTCTCCCAGTGCACAATCTAAACCTCTCCCAGTGCAACTTGAGGCCGTTTTCTGTCGTTCTATCGCTAGTTAAAAAGGAGAAGAGACTAAGAACCACCTCATTACACCTTCTTTTCAGGTAGTTGTGGAGAGCAGGAAGGCCTCCCCTCAACCTCCTTCAGACTAAGTAATCCCATCACTCTTTATAAGACTTGTTCTCGNTTTCTGCCAGGCAGCTCTCCAGATCCAAGCAGTGTATTTCTTTCAGTTTGCTAAATGGTGATTTGTCTTATAGTTGCTTTGAATTCACTGATAGTTTAGACACAGATGATCTTCTAAATAGTTTTTTTTCTCTTGTAATACAGTTTTAATGCAACCTGTTCTTGGAAAAGGATGAAATTATTTGGAGTTTGATAGTGATGACTGTTTTTCATGTAGGAGAGTAAGTTTGAAACTCTTAAAGGACAAGAAGTGCTTTAGTTTATGATTTATTTTGGTTCTGAATGGTGAAGGAGGGATAGGATCTGATGTTGCTGTGATGAAACTGAGGATTTAATGCTTGCTGTTTAAGTCTTTACTATAAGGAAAAAGATGCTTCCGTGAGGATCCTGTCCCAATCCTTCTGATGCCAGAAATTAAATTTTTTCCCTATAGCTTGTTTTGCAATTTCAGTGTATTTGAATTTCTGTAAAAACGTTTTTTCCAGATCAGTAATGCAGCATTTTAATTCCTATCCCTCCCTTCCCTATTCAGCTGAAACCAAGTTTAGTAGAATCAGGGGAACCTCTTCTGCAAACCCTTATTGTTCCATAAATAAAGGAGCATTCACATTTCATAGATGATGAATCAAATTCTGTGTATTCAGAGCTGATGCTGCCATCTCACAGGGCTGAGTCAGGCATTTTGGATGCTTATTTTTGCCTTTAGGAGCTGTTAGTCTGACTCAGAACATTTTGACTATGAATTTCTAAGTGTGTTGAAAGAGAACACTTGCAGCTGGCTAAGCTGTAATAGATCCAAAATAGGTCATGGTTTGGGGAACTTAGAATTCTTCCAGTGTCTCTTTTTAAGGGACAAACCCTAAAATAGCTGTACTGTGAACCTGGACAATGCCCTGGGAGACAAAGTGGAAGTTGTGAGCAGGGGTCTAGTATCATACATCTTAAATTGCCACATCCTAAAAAAGTCCTGGCCCTGGTATCTCAGCCACTGCAGGAAATTACGTGGAGAGGCTAATGCTACTTACAGATTTACCATGCTATGGAAAAGTACTGGTATCTTAATCGCTCAGTAAATAGAGACATACACAAGCCTGAGCCGAATCTTGCTCTACACCAAATACCCACATTGTTTCGTCACTGGATTCAAGACTGGTGNTTGCCCTTCTCTGGACCTACACCACCGTAGTGTCTCTTCTCTGAGGGGCCCAAACCCGAACACAGTACTCAGGATGCAGCCTCACCATTGCTGAGTACAGGAGCACTATCACTTCCCTTCTCCTGTCTCCCTCGCCTGTAGCATGGGGTGCTTGTAACTCAAGTGCAGGACCTGGCACTTGGCCTCATTAAACCTCCTACAATCAGTGTCAGCCCATTGATCCACCTTGTCCAGGCCCCTCTGTAGAACCTTCGTACTGTTAAGCAGATGAATGCTCCTCCTCAATTTGGTGTTGTCTCAAAATGTAAGAGTGCCAACACTTACAGAACATTGGTTCCATAAGTTGAAATGTCTTTGTGTACTTAGCTTGTTGGCAGGGACATGGATTCTCATCCAGGACTGTGATCCTTATTTGAAGAGAGATTGCTGTTTTGTCCTTACCAAATGAGAGCAATGTTTGTGGAGTGTTGTATATAGGAATAGCAAGTGTTCATCCTGAATATTTCTGTCTGTATATTGAAGAGAGGGAAAATGATTGAGAAAGTAGTACCTGAGATAGTAAAGAAAACTTACTTGCTTCAACATTGACAGGTATGGGAAACTGCTAACCCTTACCAACGCTAACTACCCATGAAGACAGTAATCTATGAGAGGGAAAGCACCTTTAAGTAAACTTAAATACAGCTTTTGTCACATCAAAACATTTCTTAATGAAGACAAAGGACAGACATAAGAACCAGGAGATCACAGTTGTATGAGTTTTGTTCTGCAGTTTCTGTACTGAGATTTAGGAAAATACCAAGTTTACTTAACACGAATACCTTTTCAAGTATGCTGTCAAGTTGTGCACCTCCCAGAAGGGCAGACATGGGGTTTTACTGGCCAGACTTTGTAAAGACAATTCTTGATTAAAGATGCTGATATAGTTGATGTAGAGAGACTTTCTTCATCTGTCAATTTTAGCTTTCATTTTTGACACATATTACAGGTGCCACACATTGTTTTCTGAGTAGGAACTTTACTTGCAAGGTTCTTCCTGCAGTAACAGAACTACTTACACAAAGTGGAAATTTGATGTCCATCACAGAATGCATTTTGATTCCTTCTTAGAGAGTACAAACATACTGAGACCAACCTGTTTTCACTCTATAGCCTTACAGAAAGCTAACTGCAATAGGATGGCTACATTTGACAGAACAATTCCTCTCTTCCACTTCCCTGATGCTTTAAGTTGCATAAGCCAGCACTGCCTCTGCCCTCCAGTCTTGGGAGCTGTAGAGGTCACTGGTACTTCTGCTGGACCTCTGAGAGGATGGCCAGGTTGACTTACTGTCAGTAAAGTCTGATCATAGCTAGGGAGCTACCTCCAGGAAGAAACCTATAAACATAGTAACTCCATCTAAAGGTGCCTCATTTCCTTCCCCCTTTGTTTCAGGCATAGAGAAGAACGTGGGAGATGTATCCCCAGAAACTTTAGACAAAATCAGAAGTGAGACTGAAGAGAGTGCTGAAGGCATAACATTTTTTACCCTTTTCAGTTCCTTTTGCATCCTACTTTTTTTTTTAACTTTTCCTGCATGTTTCCCACTGACATGATTGTCAAGAATGTGCCTGCACATTTTTCTTCTCTAGAAGGAAATAACCCTTTCTGATAATATGCCATGTTGCAGAGTTGTTAAATTTGACAACTCCAGCTCTAAATGCAAATATCTAGAACTCAGAGCAAATTTATTAAAAGCAAGTAAGTTTCAATAATTTATTTTCTAAATCTCAAATACTCTTTGGTTTTGGAGCATCTGTCTTGGGTAGTGTCAAAGCTGTAGCATTAAAACTGCTTGTCTCTTATGGAAGTTTAGTTCACAGATTCAAATAAAGTAATTTTTTACAACAAATAACTGACCTATAGAGTTCTATACTGAAGATCTTCTGAGCCCTAATTGTCTTTGATATCAAGCAGAAAATAGATGGATTCATAGCTTAGTAAGAGAGTAATTATGCGTTAGTTTCACAAAGTGCACTATTGGCTCACTAAGTCTATGAGTTGCAAGGTGTTAGGTAGAGGGAGAGTACTCAGGGAGCTACCATTGCGCTTTCCTTGTTCTTTAGTCTCAGACAACATGATATAATTAGACACATCTTTCACTTGATCCTTACACACTACTGACTTTTGCATTGTTATAGTGATGTAATGTTTCTTAAAAGCTTTTCTTTTTTTAAAAAAAACAGTTTCTTGAGGTGTTTTTATTCTCTTTGGAGATTGCAGTAGCATAAGGTCATTTAATTTAATCTGTATTAAATGCATCTGAAAGTATGCATTTTCATCTGTGACATGGGAGAATGGAATTTCATGTCATGATGACATATATCCAGCTGTATAGTGGATCGTCTGTGTGTGTGTACGCATGTGTGTCTATATATGCAAATCTCAAGCCACATGATGCAGATATTTATACATCTGGTCACACTAATGCATGTTGCTCTTGTACCAGGACAGGCTGTAGTATTTTTGCACTCAATAAGTAGTGTTTCTAATACAAGAAGAAATAAAAATCTGTGTAGGGTAGACACAGGGTTTTGTGTATTGCTTGTCCAGTGCTGTCCAAATCTTACAAGAAAACAAATCTATTCCCACACAACTCTGGTGATTGAAACTCTGATATTTCATCAAGGTGGCATTTCTTAGTACTTCACAATGTTTCAGGGATACATAGTAATCTTAGCCTGTGGTGTTTATTTTACTATTTATGGTTTGCTGCTGAGTATTAGTCCTACCATTTGATCACATTCTCAGCATCAGCTTGCTCAGTACTAGTTGGCTCGGTGTAAACTACAAATGAGAAGTTCATTCTTCCTTGCCTCCAACCAAGACTTGGGGATTTTTTGTTGTTGGTTTGTTTTTTTTTAATTCACTCTTTCAGATTATTGCTTAGTGCTAATAATGTTGCTTTTGTAATGTTGTAGAGTGTTGGAAGCAGAGTGAGGTGAAGAGGCGTAGCTATAGAGCCTTCAACCTTTCCTTCAGCAAGGAAATAGTTTTGTAGGTAGGGGCATTAATAATATAATTAAACATAGTAGAGAAGTTACAAAACCATCAGAGAGTGCTCTGGTCAGAGAATTCTAACCGCTGTGAAGAAATCCTCGTGTGTTTTGAGCTAAGAATTACGAAAGAGCTTGGAATTTTAACAAGTACCAACGTAGCAGCATGAGACTGGCTGTCTTCATTACATGGCTGGCATGTGATAAACTCAAGCAGAAGTTACAGATTCAATATAGACATTATTGGATACTTTGGCTTATATTGTTAGAAGGTGATTGTGCCTTGTATTTTTGTAGCCCATCCATTTAATCACTTTACAAATAGTGACAGCTATCTTAAATGTAAGGGTTTTCTAATCAGAATTTCCTAAACTTGTTCATCTTTTATACATGCTATTTCTTCCAGGACAACAGGGTACATATTGGACCAAAAATGGAAATCCGGGTTGTCACTCTAGGATTAGATGGAGCTGGCAAAACAACTATTTTGTTTAAATTGAAGCAAGACGAATTCATGCAGCCAATTCCAACAATAGGTTAGTAGCAACAGTTTAAACATCATGAATGTTTCCTGAATGTTTGGCTTATCTGCTATCTGCAGAATTCTATTATTTTGTATTCATACAAGGCAAGACTGTGAAACTTTAATATTTTTATTGCAGGTTTTAATGTTGAAACAGTAGAATACAAGAATTTGAAGTTTACTATTTGGGATGTAGGAGGGAAGCACAAATTGAGGCCACTGTGGAAGCATTATTACCTCAATACACAAGGTGAGACTAATACAACTTTGAATCTATATTTTGTCTTCTACATTGTATTTCAAAGTGAAGAAGATTTTTAATGGAAATAATGTATAACTCTAGAAGTTTTTACGTAATACAAAGTACAGCTGCTAGATTCATAAGCTAATAAATTTTAATCCGGTTGGTCCTAGAATCTGATAAAGGTGCATTCTCCTTAAATCCATCAGTTTATGGAGCTAAACAAAATTAGAACCTCTGTTAAAGTGTTTCTAGCTGACAACAGATAAGGTGTAGCATTCCTAAGTTTGCACAGTGAGAATTAGTACTTGCCAGGTGTGAAATTTAAGTAGCACTTGAAATGAAAATATTCAGTCTTTGGGAGCCCTTAGTTGGCAACTTAAGCATTTCTACAAAGTTCTGTAACTTCTGACTCAATATTGCAATGTAGTATCTGGTCATAGACTATGTAACTGATTCTGAAAACGTTGACCTAAATGGTGTCAACTTAGAAACTCATGCTGTAAATCCTCCACAGTTGTTTCTCCAATTTAGAAAGGGGTTCCTCTTCATAAATTCGTTGAGAATTAACTAAAATACTTAGGAATGACAAACATCAGTTTATGTCCTCCACTTTGTGCATTATATTACCCTTCATTGCAAGCTTTAACACTTAAAATTGTATTCTCAAACTTCTAAAAATTGTATTTTGAGATTTCTGTGTCCTCTTAAAACTTACTGTGTAAACACCAGTAGCATGGACTCATGTCTGCCTCAAAGAATTTTATGTTGGAGAGAAAGCTAAGAAGTTAACCTGGTGTATACCTTGCAGCAAGTTTTGTTTAGTTTTCGTGTTGGGTTTTTTTTAATTGCAAAACCTGTGAGTTTAAATTCTGTGCTCTAGCTCTGCATCCTTGGCTCTCCAGCCTTTCTGGTATTTTGATTACTCTCTAGTGGATAAAAAAATTATGGCAGTTTTCACTGTGTAGTCTATAGCTGAAGAAAGCTGTGCTGTTTTGGCTGACCCTGTAGATTTTACAGACAGTTAATGGAAACTAGAACAGTCATGTAGGAGTTGATCCATATAAATGGATCAAGAAATTATATAACCAGAGATACTCAATCCACACATTGTAAATATAGTTTTAGATCTAAGTAGCTAAAAGTATGAAAGCCTTTATATTAGACTGGGCAAAAAACTTCAAACTACTTTCCCCTATTTTAGATGAATTCTAGATTTTAATCAAAAGTATAGAGTTATGTGAGGTATTTCTCAGTCCTCCAGGATTCGAAATTTAAGTTGTGCTGAGAAACTTCACGTAGACAACTGCTAGGAAAAAAAAATTGTAAATTGAAAGCTTAATTTTACAGTGTTTATATCTCAATGTGTGTAAACATTTATGTCTTTGTTTCATAGCGGTGGTCTTTGTTGTTGATAGCAGTCACAGAGACAGGGTCAGTGAAGCACACAGTGAACTTGCAAAATTGTTAACAGAAAAGGAATTGCGGGATGCCTTGCTCTTGATCTTTGCTAATAAACAGGTACTTTTGATTTTCTTCTTTTTCCCCACACTGTAACTCTTTCCCTCAGTTTTTGTATCAAATTCCAACTTTCTGAACCCTCTGCTACAGTTAGGAAATTATAAGGTACAAAGCATAAAATGTAAATGTTTTCCTTATGTTTAATGCTGGTAAAATAAGTGATGCTACTTAGTAGATTCAACAACCATTTTTTGGTTTATGATAGCAAGTAGTAAACGCATAACTGCATTATTGAACTTACATTTTTGCAAAGCTTCTGCATGATCTGTAACTTCATTCTAAGCCATTGGATAAAGATAAAATACTTTTAATACAGAAGAATGATTGTGTCTTTTTTGTTTGATTTTTATTATAGGATGTAGCAGGTGCACTTTCAGTGGAAGAAATTACAGAACTGCTGAGCCTCCACAAACTCTGTTGTGGCCGTAGCTGGTATATTCAGGGCTGTGATGCCCGGAGTGGTACGGGACTTTATGAAGGATTGGACTGGCTTTCAAGACAGTTAGTGGCTGCTGGAGTCCTGGATGTGGCTTAATTTTACAGCAGATGCAATGTAAGGTTGTACTGTTGTGTTTTGTTTGCATGATTTAGGGTGCTGTAGCCAGGTCTGCTGTCTGAAGAGGGGAGTTTGTTTATCTTTGTGGCTACAGAAAAAATATAAGCCTATATCCTAAACTGGATAATTGGTTTATTAAGCTTGTGCCGTTACAGTGTTTTTGAGATTTGATATATTTACAAGTAATGGAATGGGCTCATTACAGGGGTGCCTTGAAGCCTTTCTGGTGAGATTAGGTTATTAAAAGTTAAAATTCCTCCCTGATATAATATGCATTGGAGTTTATCTAGTAATTATATACAAGGTTGCAGTAGTTCATTGGTGTCAGAAGAAGCTTAAGTAGTTTAGGAATACTTTCCAAGTAAAATATTCCAAAATCCATCTCAAGTTACTCGATTAGAGGGAAATAAATGGTGCTGTTCTTTTAAGGTCAGAAGAATGCATTCTTCTAAAGATGGTGTAATTGTTTACATTACATGCAAATACACCACCAAAAGAAAATGTTCCCCCCGTTACTTATTTGCATACCTGTTTGTGGCAGAAAGGCAGCATAACTGGGTAAGGAAAACTAAGAATGGGGAACAGTGTTGCCAGCCTAGGGGCTGTGGCGTTGATCAGCTAGTTGTTTTCTAGTTGGAGTGGGTGGCAAGGGTTAGGGTGGTGGTTTTGTGAATTGTACACATACTAAATTATTTATGAACAGACTATAGTGATGCTGAGCTGAAAGTGTTTTGTGTATGTTCGAGGACATAATCTGGCTTTAGAGATTGCATTTACTTCTGAAGAAGTCAAATGAAGTTTCAAACAACCCATCTTTAAGAAGTAGTGTGGTGTTCTGTCAATCGAGCTATGTACTTTTATGTAGAAGTCACGCTTTCAGATTAAGGTAACGGCCTTAAAATAGTAAATAACACAATATAAACCAGTATACACTAATTATAACTCTTACTTAGGAGAGCAGATGGTGAAATTTGATATAAACCTTCCCTAATTAGATCTTCAGTTCTTACTCTATCTTCTACGTGGAACTGTCACCAATGCCTTTTTTTCCAAGATTGCTTATTTGCAGACTCGTGAAATATGGGTGAAATACTATTTAATTTAGAGAAGGTTGCAACAGCTTTAGTGACACCTCTTTGGTTTTTTTTCTGCTGCATATTTACCTCTGCTAAAAATTTTGTCTGTCTGGTATGCGCACCAGAATCTTCTGCCCTCTTTTTGTAAGGGTACAGGCATTCAAGTAGCTGTGCCATGCACCTCATCATGTCAGCAAAGGAAGTACAAAGAGCCAGTAGATCAAAACTGCATATCATCACTTTTCTTACTGGAGCAGAGCTGGATCAGGAGAGCCAGACAGTGCAAGTGAGCAGTGTTGTTTCACAGACAGGTAGATACTGTTGCCACACTGAAAAATGCATTTACCTGTAAGACCTCTAAACCTCACCTTTTAAAGAAAACATACCCCATTATCTACGGCTGTGGCTTTTATTATAATACTACCAATTTAATGATGTTTTCCCACTAGGTATCTTAGGTAAAGCCAAGAATGTATAAACAAACAAACAATTTAGTACATTTACACTCTTCTTAAAGAGGAAGCAGTTAACATGCTGTTCCTCATAATGACACTTACTTGTAGTTCTCTGTTACTAAGATTTTTTTGAAAATGCTGTTAAGTGCAGCAAGGTTCAGCAAACCTAGCGAATAGCAGCTGAAAAAACACTAGTCTTTAAAGTAGTTAAATGTTTGTGAACATCCTCCACATGTACAAAGGGTATTTACTCCTTCAATGTGATACTTGGATATAGAGTGAAAGATGCTTTCTTGCACCTGCTGGACTAAAAATTACTGGTCTTTCCCAGCCTGTAACACAAGAGACAGCTGGCTGGTTTGCCCATACTGCAGAGCAGTCCAAAACTTACATCTGACTGTCCCTTCGTAGCTTTTTTTAAAATATGAACAAATTCTGCTAAGCATGCTAGGTATCTTCTCCTGAAATATTTTTAACAGGGCAGATGTGCATTCTTTAGAAAAATCCTGACTTTATTTTGGCTGGCTTATGCTCCAGTTACACATGCCTCACAGTGTAGTTAGTTTGTAAAACACTCAAGGGGACCAGTTTGGATTTTTTGTAACATTACATTTGAGGGCAGAGGGAAAGTTCTCGCTCGTGCATACTATTGAGTACTGAGGATTGCTTTGTGACACATGGAATGCTACCATTAAAGTGTTTTTTAAATGGAATTTATTTCTGGTATCTTGAAGTTAACTGTGAAAGTATTTAATTCGTCTGTGAACTCTTCAGTGTAAACAGGTACACAAAGAGGTTTATTTGTATTATAAATTAATACTACATATATGGCTTTGTTCCACCAGTTTTACTGGACTTTAATTTTTAGTGTACTAACTTACACAATATCTGATTGGAATATCTCCTCAATTAGAACTCACTCAAGAATTACTGTGAGGATTGTTTAAAAAGTGTGAATAACTTTTCATAGGATTTTGACTTATTTGTGAAATTAAGTAAATACAACGTATAGTGACTGTGTTGCGGCTTCTTTAAAGAATTTCAGCTCAAAAATAGTATGCCTAAGCTAACTGAAAAATGCTTTATCACTTGATACGATTTTACTGTATGCTACTTTCAGTTGACTGTGAACTGTGTGGCACATGGGGATTTTATTCCAAAACAGCTCTTACTTGGAACTGCTGGAGTAGGTGTGGATATTACATGAAGATTTCTTGAAAGAAGGGGCTCTTCTACTGGAAGAAATTCATGAGCTGCTGCAGTGAGTTGCCCAGAAAAATACATTTATTGAAAAGAATTATCTAAAACTTTGAGAATGAATTTTAATAAACTTTCCTTTGTCTCAGAATAGAGATGTGCTACATTTAACTTACTCTAGTTTTTGTTATTGGTGACTGGAGATAACCCTTTATCTCACTGAAGATAAGCCTTTTAATGGCACCAGCTTTTGAGGGACAATTCGATCAGCATGCATCACATCTCATTTCATGAATGAAATTACCAGAACTGTAAACTCCTGTCTTCTGTAACCGGGGTGTTAGTATGTGAACATAGTCAATGCTACTGTATTTAGAATAGATTAACTATTCAGCATAGTAACAGAACTGTATTGAGACACAGATTCACAAGTGGCTTGAGGAGCTGTCTGAGCTTTCATTGAGTACTGCATCAGAAACACATGATATAAGCCTGATATAAGATGATTGCCATGACTTACTTATTTTAAACTATTGAAGTAGAAGTAGTTATGTTTGTAAAACTTGAGAGAAAAATGAATCCAAGAAAATGAGAAAGCAAACACTGAAAGAAATAAGTCAGTGACAAACAAGTTTCAAAGGGATTTATCTATGATGGCATTCCAAAGATCCTGAGTATTGCTCATGGACAAGTTATGGTTAAGATTCATCTGGCAGCTATGTTCTCACACAATTGTCCCTGCACACTGATGGAACGGGAAGGTGGGTCTTGAGCAAAAGAAAATCAGAGGTTGAGATAGGAGAGTTTAATGTAACAATGCAAAAAGATACTGGATTTTGCAGGAAACAGAGCAAGTTGGAGAAGAGACTTTGTGCCAGCCCAGGCACCCTAAACTGCACCTGGGAACCTGTTCCTTGACTGCTTCTCAGGCAACCTCACCAGGAGCTAGAAGCAGCTCAGCCAGATCCCACAGCTGTCCCATCTTACCACACCAGCTCCACTCCCACTGCTGCTGCTGGTGCCATTCCACTGTCCCAGGTACACCAGTGCTCCCTGCCCACTCCCAGCTGCATCTGCGGGGAGACCCTGGCTCCAGCCACTGCTACTGAGTGGCTCCGGCTGTAGCTAAGGGGTCCCCGAACCCCCCGGTGTCAGCTCAGCCCCCAGGCCCTTGTACCCCAGGGGCCTTGCACCACGGCCCTGCAGCAGACCACTCTGCCCACAGCCCTATGCAGTCTCACCTCCACAGTCTGCACTGAGCACTCCAAGAGGCACCCTGCATGGGGAGCAGGGGACACAGCCACTGCAAGCAGCAGGTAACAGCTAGGACAGGCCTTGCTTAGCTGCACCTTTTCTCTCTCCAAGGCACCGATACTCTGCCCTTCTCGCTCTCAGGTGTCTGTCCCAGCTCAGTCTCACTCCCAAGACTCTGCAATGCTGCTAAGGTACCAGCTAAAGCCACCTCCCCAGGTGGTGCCCCTTTCCTGCCCCTCTTCTGATTTTCCACTGCAGCTAGGGCGCCTGTGTCAGCACTCACATCTGCCTCCAGAGCATGTGGAAACCACAACTGGGCAAACCCCACCAGTGCCCAAAAACAATGCAGGGATGAGACAGAGCCTGGGTTTGAAAAACATAAATAAATATATTTATGGAAAAATATAAATAAATGTATTTACAGAAAGGCATAAATAAATTACTGAAAAAAACAAACAATGAATATTCTCTAAAATTATCTTCTCCACAGTCACAACTCCAGTGAACCTGGAAGCAAAGGCAGTGATGTAGCCGTTGACCCAACAAGTAGCCCCTCACCCAGCAGCTGAGGGTTTCCAAGATGCTCAGCTGTGGGTTGGGCTTTCGCTTAATGGGTACTGGATGTGCCACAGCTGTGGGACACACTAGGCAGAGTGGGACCCTGCTGTCAGCACTGAACCTTGACTGCTATTAGGGCTCAGCAACCTCAGTGTAACCCTAAGAAATTGCTCCCTGCTCAAAGCAGATGGAGTACTCAGGGCAGTGCCATTGTGGCAACTGTGCCACTATGACAAGGGGACAGGACAGGTGCTCGGGGCAAGTGCAGTGGTGGTGATTGTGTCACTAGGAGAAGAGGACAGTGTGCTGTGTCTGTGCAATGGGGATCACCCTCTCCAGCCACGGTCTCAGCTTGGCAACAGGTGACCCAACCCATCTGCATGCACAGGATGGGGAGTAGAACCTCTTTTGGTAGGCTGGTGCAGGCTGGAGGGCTGGGGACCCACTGGTAATGATGGGCCTATTTTTCCAGCCACCTCTTTCTTCCTCAGGTGCTCTTCTGGATCTGCCAGAGCAGAGAGGGCAGCAGTGAGTGGTTCTGCTTCCTGCTCCCATGGGATCCTGGGCACAGATCCCAGCTTTGTGACTGCCTTGGCACCCAGAAACTCCTAACTCTACACTCGTGGCTTTAGGGTTCTGTCCTGCACTGCAGGGAGGCCTGGGACACCGAAGGTTCATCCTGGAAAGGAGAAGAAGTGGCAACAGCTCAGACTGTGGGCAAGAGTCAGCTGCCCTCCAGCAAGCATCCCTGCAGCATGAGCCCAAGGGCATTCAGGGCTTCTGCCCCACCAAGTTCCCCAGAGGAGAGCCTCCACCCCATGCTATCCCCAGGGTGCCTGCTCCAGCCTGCCCAGGTAGTTGCAGGGTGCCCACCTTTGGCAGTGCAAAGCCTCTTCTTTCTCAGATAGCTCATGACCCAAGATGTAAGCAGAGAAGTAGGGGAGGTGCTGGGAGAGGAGAGAAGGCATGGGTGGGTTGGAGGCACCAAGAGAAGAGATCAAGGGCTAGGCTAGGAGCAGCAGCAGGAGAAAAGGGCTGCATATGGAGCAGGGCAGAGGAGACTATATGGTGCTCATTGCCAGGCACCGACAGTTGCAGCTAGCCAGGGAGGTCTGTTACTGGCTGTGCAGTGGAGGATGGGGACAAGATCTCTGGGAGCTGCAACTTCAAAGGACCATTGGGGAAATTTTACATTACCCTCAGGATTAATTAAACACACTTTTGTGCTTTAACTGATATGTTGTGTCTGTGTTCAGCAGGGTTTGGGTAGTGGGGCAGGGGCTATGGCATAGCTCATGTAAGCAACTTCCAGAAACTTCCTTCACTCCAGCTGGACCTGCCTCCTGTCAAGGCCAAGTCAATCAGCACCTCTATGAAGGCATCACTGCTGGCATGGTCCATGGCTGAGAAGACTGTGGTCCATGGAAGGGACTCATCCCTGAGTGAGGCTGTACTGAGGTGAAGGGGGATTAAAGAGAAGGTCGCAGCCTGGGCACATGGGCACGTGTGCTGGCAGAGGGAGGCACTGACAAAGGCGTTTTTGCGTTCATCTTGTTAAAAATGATCTTAGGCACAAGCCAATTCTTACCAAAGACAATATGGAATTTCACGATGGAGTCTTCGCTCCAGCAACTCGTGTAACGAGTACACAACAGCCTCTCCTCTTTATACATCCACCTTATGCATATGTATCAAGTTTGTTGGAATTATGTGGAGTTCTTGAAATTCTTGCTGCGTCAGAGATCTCCCCTCCTCCTGCGTCGTCTGGGCTATTGGCGGTTCCACGGGTCCCTCTGGTGGTCGTTGGAGATAAAAACCGATGTCCTGCTCCGCGTGTCCTCGCGACTCTGACCCCTGGCGCACGCGCAA
The DNA here is from genome assembly GCA_013399055.1 of Ramphastos sulfuratus. Classification (NCBI taxonomy): domain Eukaryota; kingdom Metazoa; phylum Chordata; class Aves; order Piciformes; family Ramphastidae; genus Ramphastos; species Ramphastos sulfuratus. Next base: position 6,577 of record WBNM01021971.1, on the reverse strand, counting down.
TAGAACCCGGCCACACAAGTCTCCCTCCCCCACAAGTAGCACAACCCCACTCGTTCCCGCGCCATTTCCCTAGCTAGTTTCCTATCTTACAGAGGCACATCTCCCCCTTGGTGTTATCTTAACACGAATCATACCCTTGTTTATCACAACTTTGAGCCTAATGGTTTCACTGAAGTGTTTCTCACTTCTGGCCACAGCCAAAGTCTATTTTAGCTGGGGCAGGCTGGAGGGCTGGGGACTCCCCACTTGTCTCAGCAGAAGCAAGTGCTTGTCCTGGCTTGTGACAGACTGACCTGCCTCCACCAAGTGCCTCTTCCCATCTGTCTCTGCACTGCTGCACCCCAACAGGTGCCAGCCAGCTGTGCTGGCATCACAGAGCAGGTTCCAGAGCCTCACACCACTGCTGTGGGCGATGCCTTCCACTCCCAGCTTACTGGCAGTTTGCAGCAGCTCAAAAAACCTCACTTGCAGGGCTCTTATCCCTCCCTGTGCCCTGGCAGATTTGCACCGTCCCAGGGCACCTGAGCTTGCCTATCAGTACTTCTGCATTTCCTTACCACTCCACTGCTCTCAGCTCACTGCTGGGCAAACAGAGCTGTGGTGGAAAGTCCAAAATTATGCTCAAAATGTATACCAGGACATGTCCCTACATGTCCCAAACAAACATACTCACCTTCCCCACCACCTCTCTCTCTTTCCTGGGCTAGGACAAGATGGGAAGCAATACAAAAGCCTTGGTGCCTGTCAGTCTGAATAACATCACAGTGTTTGGACTTGGTTTTGGACCTGCTTTGTGTGCTGGTAAACAATTCACGTTTTTACCTGTGTGCAGCCTGATGCATGTGAGCATGTGCATGTTCTGGTTTTTGTATGAATAACCCAGGATTAGCTAATAGTTGTATTTTATCTATTCTTATTGGACTAACATTCCCTCTGCAAAATGTTTAAATCTGGATTTGGTAAGCAAGGTGCTTGCTTGCTTGCTTCCTGCCCCACCTCACTTGCTTCCACGCCACATGTAGCTGAAAGGGCTTCCTCTGGCCGCTAGTGGGAGAGACTGGCACTGCTCATCTGCCGAACCCAGCCAGGGTCCAGAACTGTTTGCCCCACTCTGGGAAGCAGCTGCCTACCTGAGCCCAGGAGAGCCACGGACTGCGCAATCCCACCTGCAGCCTAACAGCGTGGGGTTACGACTCTGGGGACCACTCGTGCTGATTGCAAACGGAGCCAGTCCTGTGCATAGCACCCACTGGATTGCCACAGCCTGTAAGCCTGGATCCTGCCGCACCTGGTAGGCTGGCCAATCTAGTAGCACTCTGTGAACCGTGGAAGGAGTCACCCCTACACTGAGAAGCCATCTTGCCATGCTCATGGACCCTGGAGATGATGTGCTTAGTTTAAACTACACACGCCTCTGCAAAGTTTTCCTGTGCTGCAGCAATACCACCACCACCACATGGAGCAGCCTCCACACAGTCGGAACTTTGTTTTGTGCAGCTGCACATCATTTTGCATTACAAATATTGAAATTTCGAGACACTGAGTGTGAGTAAATTGACTCTCTACAGTTCACAAAGTTTTGTGCCTGCTGTTTAACTTCAACCAGATGAAAGTTCCTTTAAAGTTACCCCTAGAGGACAGGTGACAGATTGCACGACAGGAATCTTCAGAGATTACTGTTTCTAAATTTTCTGATGCCGTTTAAATCATGCTGTTGGCATGTATATGCATTCTGCAAAGCTAGTTTTTCTGAATGAATATCTGAATCTGTGTATGTATTAACTGTAAATAAGTTTGGGGATTAAAAAAAAACAAAACAAAACAGAACAACAAACTTTTTATGTTACTTAATACCACAACAGGAGCTGCTTCCATTTCTCTCTCCAAACACTGTATTGCTACCTTTCACTTGTGCTGCACCTCACCATTTCAGTTATCTTGCTTTCCCAGCATATCTTTCCCCAAACCCAGTGTGGCAGTGTGCCATGGAAGGCAGCTTGATGCCATCCTCCTCTTATGTGGTCCTGTTTTCCCCCAGCTTGAGGATGCAGTCTGAGAAACCGTGGTAAACACTGGCACAGCCAATACCCAATGCCAGCAGCCCTGACAGCTGCTGAAGGAGGTCAGCATCATCACAAGACCTGTGGGGCCTGAGCCCATCTCCCTACCTCCCTCCCAGGGTGATGGGGGCACCTCTGAGTCCTACGATGCCAGTGTGCTGCCAGGCACACAAAGATGCCACTTCTACATAGGACTGTCGGGGAGGGGTAATTAGGTACTGCGAGACGGTATTATAAAAATATTAATATAGAATTTATTAATGTTAAACAATCGGAACTCGCACCACCCCCTACCACCATTTAGTAATATCAATAGTAACAGGCTCTTTGCAACGTTAGGAAACTATATACAGGTTATAACAGGATCTGGAAATAACCAAAATATATTAACAAAACTCAAACCAAACTGAAAAAGAGAAGGTTTGTGGTCAATATACCACCTGCGGCCAGTACGCCGCTTGTTCACTAGATGGACCCGAAAGCAGCTTTCTGCTTATGGCAGAAGGCAATCAATGATTACAAGAGGCTTGGTATTTACTCACAAAAATATATCACAGGAAAATAATACCCTAAGCACGTGGCGGGGTTTCCCGTGTTGCCGGGCTGAAAGTTGCCGGAGGCTTTAAAGTTTCTCCAGGCTCCTGAACACTGGGGAAGAGGAGACAATCTCTGACCTGATCCTGGCTGGCTCTGGAAGCAGGCTCTTACAGGCAGGATGTCTCACTGTATCACGCTGGCGAATGCGTGGAGGCAGCAGGCAGGATGCAAGCAGGCATCTGTAATGGTGGAAGGCACGCACCCCGTGTTCCCTGCTCCTTTATAACACAGCCCAAAGATCAATTGGACCTTTGGACACAAGATAGCCAATCAAATGGCAGTTACCCAAGATTTTGCCATATTGGGTGAAGCCATAGGCTTGCTTTATCCTTTTTTGGGCAGATCACGGGCCCTGCACAAGGCAATCATGTGCCCCCTAGCAGCCACAGGTGATGGACAGGCCCCGGACCCCAGACTTAGTGGCGCCAGGTCCTTTGTCCCTTTTCCCGCGGTTGCTCTCTCCCCAAAACAGCAGAAAAACATGTCTGCACAAGCCAGGACATGTACAAGCCCAAGAGGCCTGTTTAGGCCTACCACGACAAGGACATACACTATGAGACCTGGAGGCAACCCAAGCCATTTTTTGAGTCACTGTCTTTTAGCAGTACATTTTGTGTAAATGCTTGCAGGCCAAGTGACCCCTTGGCTGCCTAGACACAGCATTTGGACATGAAGTACATGACCAGGCAGTCTCGGTATCCAAATTGCTTGACAACAAAGTTGACTGTTCTACTGTTCTACTTCCTTGGGCTTTTTTTTTTTTTTTTTACTGGAAAGGTACTGCAGAACAGCTAAGCAAACTTTAAACTGCCCATCAAAACTCTCACGGGTGCTGATAAGCGTTAGTCATGCTAGGTGGCAAAGCCTGTGCCTGAAAGAGGACTTGCAAAGTCTTGGCTGCGTTGGGACCTCTTTCCCTTGGCTGCCTCAGTATCTTACCTAACTTGGCTCGAGCACAGTGGTGCTGCACAAAATTAATTATTAACTGTCTAAATCTAGTATTTCCAAGCCTTTAAATGGTGAATACTTCTCAAACAGCAAGTTAACAAGAAGCTCTGAATGGCTGAAAGTATGGTCTGTCTGTGTATATATCTAAGTTGCACTTGAATAGTCTTTCACCCCTCTGACAACTCTTCTTGGAGGAAAACAGAGAAAGAAGCAGAAGACAACAGTCACAGGCTGTAACAGGGAAAACCCCATCAGGAGATAAGGAAAAGAAATATTCAGAGCGGTACAACTCTGAGGCTGCACCTGAAGAGGTTGTGGAGACTCCATCTTCGAGACTTTCAGAACTTGGCTGGATGATGCCCTGTGCAATCTGATGTCATTTCCAGATTAATCCTGCTTGAAGGAGAAAGTTCAACTCGACCTTTTAATCTAAACGGTTATTTCTCATGTAGCAAGTATTCAGGTCCTAAAATTCTTTTTTTCTATCACCATTTTTTTTTCTTAAAACAGGAACCTTTAAATACTGAGATTTCTCATGGAGAAGGACCTGTGGTGCTCACTTTATAAACACTGCCAAATAAGCATTCTTTATCCTGTTTGGTTTATTTGATTACAGTTGCGGTATTTTAGGTAGAGGGAAATGTCTTAAGAGGGATGAAGGGTATTCCACTGTTGCATAGATATCAGCTTTGCTAGGTTGTCTCTTTACTATGTACTTGCAGCCCACTTACCTGACTTGTACACTACTACATGCTTGTTGAAAAAGCAAATATAGCTTCCTTGAACTCCTATGCCTTCACCCAGCATATTGCCAGAACGTGGTAGTCTTTTGTCCTTGATTAATTCCCGTTTAGTCTGCATTTTACCTTGCTTTATGTCTCATTTCTTACTTTACCACACTTTTCATGTCCCTTTTCTGTGAAGAGCTGAGGCTAGAAAGCACAATCTTCAAAGTATCAGTATAATGAACAATTTGGCTGAGAATGCAAGTACTCACAAGACAGGCAGGACATACATTATCTTTGTGCTATTTGACTGTTAAATACTTGAAAAAAATCTTTTGTAGCAATTATGGGATGTGTGGACTCCACAGTATACTCAAGTGAAGACATTTATTTGCACAACTTGTATCACTTATATACAATTTGAGTTCTATTCATATGGCAGTCTTCAGATCAGGCCTCCCACTCCCCATGCATACTAATTATGTTGGCTAATTAAATCAGACCTACACCGGCATTCCTTCCATTCACACTTCCTTTTATCTTATCTACCATCTTTGCCTAGAGGCACAACGTTGTTTCATTAATACTGAACTGAAACATGTCACTCCCCATGTTTCCCCCTTTAATTTTATTTATTTATTTTTTAAAAAGGACGTTTCATTTTCTACTTACTGTTGTTTGAATGCACTGTATCACACAGTGGTGGAGCGTAGTCCAGACTTTGAGACATCAAGGTATCAATTTTTTGGTGGATGTCTCCACTTGTGATTGATTACCAGGCTGTGTCACAGCTCTGGTTATTTAAATGTCCTGTTACATATGTGCCAAGAGGTGGGCAAAGCATGCCCTTAATAATGTAATGATTAANAACCCCTCTCCCCCCCCCCCTTTTCTTTATCACTTTACACAATAATTTTCTTCATCATTTACATAGTGGATTTTCCTAATCATTGAAAGCCTTACCCAGCAGTCCATTCATAGATAAAAGGTGGTTACAACACAATAGAGCTTCTGTCCATCGATTACAAATACAGATCATAATCCATGGTTACAGCTATGGAATTAATACACTAAAAAGCATGGCAAGCAACAGTAGACAATAAATGATACGCAAAAGGATTACAATAAGTAATAATAAACTCCAACGATTTCAGTTATTACATTTTCAATTATAAGGAATAAAAACTTTTGACTGAAACATGTATTTTACATCTTCCACTCAGTCTGCCTAGAAAGAGCTTAGAAACTACTATACAAATTAAAAGTTAGATAAAAATATCCAGTAAGTTCTTACTTCCAGGACAAGCTTATCAGGCACAGATACATGTGTGTGTTCTCATGATTGCCTTTGAAATTTCAACATGCAAATGCCACAGTTACATTCATCACTACGTTTCAAAGGACAAAACCTCTTTCATGTACACAAGGCAAATGTTAGGAACAAACACTAATTAAATAGAATGCTCCTTTGTTCACTACATAGAGAAGTAAAGCTGTATTTGCAGTATTTACAGTTTTCAAAAACTCTGGACTTCTCACAGTTTTGCAGGAATTCAAATTCTTCAGGCTAAGGATCCTGTTCATGGGATTGTACGGGCGTTTGCAGATATTTTGCACAAGTCAGATACTGCTCATTTCCTTATCTGAAGCTTTTTCCACTCAAGGGCAATTGAGTCCCAGATGGTTGTTCCTACCTTGATTGCAGTATAGGTTGTTCCGGTCTGGTAGGGTCTGCTTCGCTTCTTATCCAAGGTTACCTGTAAGATTCTTAACAGAACTTAGAGCTAGAGGGGTACACAACATGGTCCTTTAGCTCTGGTTCCTAGGACAATTTTATTAATTTTCTCCAATTGTTTTCCTAAAAGGCAACATAATTTTGCAGACAAAAATTCCCCAATTGATAACCCGCACAATATTTCAAAATCAACGATCTCTTTTTTGTCTTTGCACTCTAAGTAATGCAGTTTTGGCTATTTGCTATTTATTATATGATTAAATTTCTTGTCCATTGGCTTACGATTTATAAGGTATATGCAATTGCCAATCAGTTTTCAAAATTATCTACCTGTTATATTACCTGAGTATAGGAATTAATACCTCAATCTGAGGGAGTAACCGTATGTACCATAGCTACTCTATAGAAAACCTCTGGACATCTTGAAAAAGATATATATGAGCACTAAAAGATCCCTATACCCCTTTTCTTTGAAAAACCTCCAAGTTGCTAATTACTTAAAATGCTGTTTC
>WBNM01021967.1:0-11767 GCA_013399055.1 Ramphastos sulfuratus | reverse complement strand
CTCATTTATAGTAAAACTCTTTTAATCTCAACTCTTTGTCTCAACCCGGAGGTTTTTTTTTTTTTAATGTTACTTCCCCTCACTCCTGTGTTGGGGGAAAGTGGGCTGTGTTAAACCAGCACAATGCACAAGAGCAATTACAGCTGGGAGAGAGAAGTAAGAATGTGAGGGAATCAACTCTGCAGACACCAAGATCAGTGAAGAAAGAAGGCGAGGAGGTGCTCCAGGTGCTGGATCAGAGATTCCCCTGCTGCCAGTGGTGAACACCATGCTGAGGCAGGCTGTCCACATGCAGCCTATGGAAGTTAACAGTGGGGCAGATACCTACCTGGAAGATCCCACACCAGAACAGGTGGATGCCCAAAGGAGTCTGTGAGCTTGTGGGACCCCATGCTGGCGCAGGGGAAAAGTGTGAGGAGTCCTCACCCTGAGGGAGAAAGAGTGACAGAGACAACATGTGATGAACTGACCACAACCCCCATTTCCCATCCCTGTTGTGCTGTTGGGGAGGAGGAGGCAGAGAAAACTGGGAGTGAAATTAATCCCTGGAAAAAAGGAGGGATGTGTTTTTAAGATTTAGGGTTTTTTCAATTACTGTTCTCTGATTTGATTGGTAATGAATGAAACCAGTTTCCCGGAGTTGAGTTGCTTTTGCCCATGACAGTAATTGCCCGGTAATCTTCCTGTTTATCTCAATCCATGAGCCTTTTGTTTTCTTATCTCTCCCTTGTCCAACTGAGTAGGAAGTCACAGAGAAGCTTTGGCAGGCACCTGGCATCCAGCCAGGGTCAGCTCACCATAACTAGCAAGCACATGGACATCCTCCTAGCTAAAACACTGACATGCTTCCATAACTCTGGGCTTCAAACAGGGAAAATTTTTAACATCAAATCCACATCAGCTGTAAGTGTCATTTTGACTCTGTGAGGAGCACATGGGATTTCCGTAGGAAGTCATGCAAGAAACTGAGCCCTGCCATATCACCTGGGTTGTGCCCTGTGCACCTTGTTCTGAAATGCAGATAGCGCCTTGGGGATCAAAGCGCTTGGCTGGATACAGACATTACCTTGTTTAGAAAGCAGGCAGAGGGAAATACAGGGTTTTATGCAGATTCAACCTCCTATCACAGAGGCCCCCTCAAAAGGCCGAGCAATTTACACCCCGGTGTAAAGGGCTCCCAGGGCACCTCCACACAGTGACAGAGATCAGACACTCCCTGTCAGTGCTGGTGGATTTTACCCCAATGCCCCATCAAAGTGCAAGTCAGAGTGCACTGTGTCCTAGTGATCATGTGGCAGTCAGTGCAGATGGGACCCTGGGTGAGGGTGGGCAGCTGGTGGAGCTATATAGGATGAGTATGCAGGCACACCAGGATCCAAGGAGTTCTTAGAACCACCAGTTACATCCCCTAGCCTTGTTGGCAGCAAGACAAAGACTTACCTGGAGCAGAGTTTCCCACCTGCAAGTGATGATTAAAAACATATGAAAGGAGGCAGCATAGTGTGGAAAACCTGGGAATGGTCTGGATTTCATGGGGAATTGGGTGCTAGATCGTTCACATGCCCCTGTGGTAGGACTCCCAAAGCTGTCCTATACATCAGTCTGTGTTTTAGGGAAGATGTGCTCATGGACAAAGCATGGAAATGGGATCATCCCTGTCCAATCTGGCGTTGCATGTTTCCAGGAATAAGGCATCTACCACCATTCTGGGCATCTTATTACAGTGTTCCACCACTCTTGTTGTAAAAGATATATTCCTTATATCTAGTCTTAATCTGCCCTCTTTTTAGTTTAAAAACATCTGACCTTGTTCTGTTGCAACGGGCCCTGCTAAAAACTTTGTGCCCATTTTTATTATAGGCTCCTTTTAAAGTACTGAAAGGTCTTAATAAGGCTCTTTCTGGAGCTTTCTCTTTTCCAGGCTGAACAATCCCAATACTCCCAGTTTTTCTTCATAAAAGAGCTCTTCTAGCCCTCTGGCCTTTTTTGTGGTCCTCTTTTGGATCCTCAACAACATCTTCATGTCTTTCTTGTGCTGACAATTCCAGGGCTGGACACAGTACTCCATGTGGGGTCTCAGCATACACTGGTGTGGCAAGATTTTTGTAATTTCTATCTGCAGTAAGCTATGAATCATGATGAGGGCAATTGCTACTCTAGGCTAGTTACTGTTTTGTCTGTCTATGCCAGAGTTTCCTGTACGGGAGTTCTATGTCGTTGCTGCACTTTTGTGTGTCTGCATGGGTGCTGCCACTTGCAGATAGATAGTCTGTAAGCAAATGATGCTGTTCCACCTCTGAAAAAAAAAACACCAGACTTTTGCAAAACTTTGTTAGCCCTTATTTTCCACTCTTCCATTAATTTCATTGCAATTAATTTTTTTCATTAAATACACTTAATGAAGTGCTTTGCAAGGAAAATGTCCCAGCCCAGAAAGCAGTTCAGATCTTGTTATCATTGCTTGAGAACTGGAACAAGATACTGCTACTTAGGAACACTTCTCCATTCAAGGGCTTAAATGCTGCTTCAGGCATTCTAGAGCTTTCAGAAGAGGTAGGAAAGATGAGAAACTTCTGCTGTTCATAAGCATGGTAGGCTCAAAGTAAATGTGATTGTGCACAAGATGGCAATGTTCTCCACAAAAAGGGCCTTTCCTTGCTACAGACTGCCTCTGTACTTTCAAACATAATGCTCGTTTCAGTCAAATATCAATGGCAGCACTTGAGATACTCAGTTCTGCTACCTGCAGGATTGAAGTCTCTGTGAATACATCCAGTCAGATCTGCACAGCAACTGTATGTTTGAATATGTCTTACCACAGAAACGTGTAAATCTGTCCCACAGGTTTCTAACAGCTTTTGCTAACACACCAGACAGCAGCTTGGTTTTCCTCTGTTCTGACCTATCTATTATTGCACATAGACGTGATGACTATAGCACTAACTTCGCAAGAATGTTTTTCAGGAAGAATTACACTGTGACTATGTTGGCTACAATGTTGGCTACAACAGCTATCCATACACACTTCTGATTCACCCATCACCACAGCTCCAGGCATCTTGTCTACAAAAACAGCACATCTAAATCAGTTTCCAGAAATAAATTGGGTTTAGATCCAGTAAAGGCTGAGGAATGGGCACAGCCTGCTTGTAGCACAACAATCCCATCCCAGTACATCAGATATGTGAGTCTTTGCAGGACTGAAGTGTGCCAGTTTCTCATTATCATCCCTGTCTGAGGTAAAATAATTTCCATGCCTTTCTCTAAGTTGGTCTACTTCTCTTTTAGACAAATGCCTGCATAAACACATGGCTTTTACTGGGTGAGATACATAGATTAAACATTAGGACTCTGCTGACTTAGACCAGTGTAGTGGTTTAAGGCTCATTGGAATATTCTAATAAGAGACATTAGATAATTGGTTGTAAAAGAGTAATAATAATAATAATAATAATAATAATAATAATAATGAAGTCTATATCATTCATTGATTTGCTAAAGGGGATAAAAAGCCAACGTATAAACAATTCCTTTTTGTTTGCTCAGGGGTGCTTCTCTCTTTGCTTCTCTCTAATCTCTTCCACTAACCTTGGCTAACCAGATAACACATGAGCCTTGCTGGTTGTTTTCTGTTTGGGGAGAGAGGGTGGTGTGGGTCCCTTCCAGACTTTCTTTGTGGGCAGTTTGGATTTCTATATTATTTCTAAATTATATATAATTGTAAACATATGTGAATATATCGTGTATATGCTTGCAAATTTATCTTTGCTGTAAATATAGCTTTAGCTTACTTCCAAGCCATCTGAGCTGGTTGGTAAATTTCAGTTGAGGGGGGGAGGAAGTTCTCAACCTACTATAATCAGGAACAGATACATCTAGACTGAGAAAGCTGCATGAATGAAGAAGCTGAGGGTTAATATCTGTCAGCACTCTTGAAAAACATCCAGAAACTTAAAAAACAAAATAGTTTGTATTGGATGCTGTATTGATTTGAAAGAAGAATACTGAGAAAATATTAATCCAAACTGACTGGGCAAGAGAGTCTGTGGCTTGGCTTTGCAGGTACCAGCCTGGGTGGGTGGCCACCACACCACAAGACAACCTGGGACCAGGCATGAGAACCTCTTCTCAGTCCCTGTGGACATCCAACCCCTTGGTAGCCACTACTGTGGAGTAGCAGCATATAGTCTCCTTGTAGCTGAGACACGTCAGGATGTTGCCACAGAGCTGCCACTGCTGTCTCTCCCTAATGCAGCTCTGCCTTCTTATTTAGCCATGCAGAGGCTCCAGAGAGGGCTCTTCAGGAGAGCAAGAGAACTTCCCATCTCCATTAGCAAAAAAAAAATACTTTCCAGACTTGGTGAGAGAACAGCTAGGCACAGTCTTGTGTGTTGCTTAATAACTGAAAGGCACACTTCCCCCAGCTGAATGGACAGTGATGTGTAGTTGAGGAGCATTTCAGTATCTTTCACTCATTAAGCAAACTAGGAGGTGTTTTAGCCCTAATATGGTACTTAGAAGGTTCTTGTCCCAGCTCTCTGCTACACGTGGGATCCAGCTCATACTCATGGGTTCTCCCTCTTCGCTTGTCTGAAGACACATTTGTGCATTACATTATTGCTTTAATACTTTGTTTACAGAGAAATAAATAATCCAGGATGACTCCCAGGTTTTTATAGACAAAACCTCCTCAACTTCAACATCATAACTGAGGAATGTAACATCAATATGGATAGTTTAGAAAGGAGGATGTATAGTCTTTCAAGCTTCAGGATTTAATGCTATGCTTTGCAAAGCTATAGAATCAAAGAATGGTTTGGGTTGAAAGAGACTTCCAAAGGTCATTTAGTCCAAGTCCCCTTGTAGTAAGCAGGGGCATCCTCAGCTAGATCAGCTTGCCCAGAGCTCTGTTGATCCTTACCTAGAATATCTCCAGGGATGGGTAAAGAACTTGTTCCTAACATCCAATCTAAATCTACTCTTCTCTATTTTGAAACCACTGCTCCTTGTCCTATCACTATACTGCTGTTTTGTGAGATGACAGGATCCTATGTCTTGGTCATCTGTTTATTGCTTGGAATGTGGGTTGTCACTGAAAACAACAAAACCAACCAAACAAATGATTATCAAGCAGTAAGTGGTGTTCCTCTGAGATGGACTGGCCACTGGGCAGTTTGCCCTCTCCTTCAGAGCCTTGCCTAGGTGGGATTCTTCACTTTAGTTTTCTAAGATTAGTTTTCTAATCTGCAATAGGATAACCCACAATTTGTGCTTTTCACATGGAACACAGGGGCTCTCCAAGGCCATGTGTACAGCATAAGTCTGCATGGTGGGCCAGAAAATTTCTGGGTTCAGGTACGTGCAGTGCCTATAGGAGCTTACTGCCTGCAGCCATGGGCAGAGCACCCCGTATCTCTCTATTCCTGTACATAAGCAACATTAGAACCTCCACAGAGCTTTTCAAACTTTAAATAACCCTGCCTCATAATCGCTCTGGGAGCTAATTAAGCTGCCTGGTTATCAACAGAGGAACTGAAATGTGGAATTGGGATCTAGATTTTGGATGAAATATCCTTTTCTTTCGCAAGCCAGGTCATGAAACATTAATACAAGTGTTGTGGACCAGGATTTCTGCTTCAGTCATGGCTCAGCATCAACACTTGAGTTAGATGTTTAGAAAATTCCAATCTCCCAGCCTTATTCTTGGGATGCCTTCCCATAAGACAGAATCCTAATGTATCTTGTTAGAAAAACAAGAAGAGGATGTTTTTAAATAAATCTTAACTGTATCTAGATCATGGTAATTTGAAGAACTGCACAGACACGTTTTTGTGTCTCGATGCAATACTAGTGTCTCTCTTTGTATCAGGCTTTAGTGTAATCTGTGATGGACTGAACTTTATTTCTTTTTTTTTTTTTTAATCCCCCACACACACTTTTTACCATGGCAACCTCACTATGGTGATTTCAAGGCTAGGGAGCTTTATATTTATCTTGACCAGCACGAAGAAGTCTGATCCTCATTAGCTGGGAAGGTGGATAGATAGCATATGGAATACACCACACACGAGATGGCACTTCCCTTCCCAGGGCAGCTGGGTCATTTGTATTACCTACATGAGCCACAAGTTTCCTTTTGGAAATACTGAGTTACTAACTGTTCTCTCTGTCCCAAGGGAAGAAAATCCAGACAGATGGCTTCAGAGAAACCTTGCATCTTTCAGAGAAGATATCCTCCTGGAACAATAATTAATACTGGTGGGATTTTTTTTTTTCTTTCATATTTTTGAGAAACTTGGAAAGAATTCAGTATCACCAGAGGGCATTAACACAGAGCCTAGCAGAGAAAGGATAGAGAAAGATAAAGAGAGGAAAAAATAGCTACCACAAAACAGTGATCCCATTAAAATGACATTGAAGAATTCTATTAGTGCTCTTTGCCCCCTCGCCCGCCTGCCTTCCAAGATTCGAGGCGAAACACAAGTGCTTGTCAGTGAGACAAAGCCTACTAATAATCTAATTGCTAAAAGGTGACATTCACACATTGCAGAGGGACACATGGAGTTCCAGGCTGACCACACCAGGAGCCTACCAGTAGAAAAGCTGCATCTAGCTGTGGGTTGTGACACTCCATGCTGAAGGGAAAGTGATGATGGGGCAGATGTGGGCTTGGGCTGCTCACCCAAGTGCCTCCTTGGGAAGGCTCCTCAGCTCTGCTTGTGTAAGTGAGACTAAGCTACTGGAAGAGCAGCAGTGATACCATGACAGCATTGCCTCTATAGGAAAGGAGGCTGGTGTTATTCAGCCTTTATGTGAGGACCCTCAAGCGCTGGGCAAGTGGGGTGAACTTCATCCTTATTACATCCCAGCTGAAATGCTTTGCCATATTTCTATCCAAAGGTCTCTCATTCATATTTAAATACCCTTATTTGAGCATTGGATATGTTGAATCTTACTGTTGGTAAGGATCATTAGAAGCAAACAAAAATATAGGGAAATAAAAGCTAGTCACTAACTGAATCTTTCCCAAAACACCTAGTAACTACTAGCTTAGATTTGCTGGTTAGTTTAGTACTGTGATCTGTAGCTCTGTGTTCCCCAAAATAGTGGTAATTTTGGGACCCATGAAAATTGAGACTAAAGATTGCTCTTTACCTCAAATTCCTGGGAAAATGCAAGACCTCCGTCTATGTTTAGCCCATATCTGAAGCTGATCTATAGCAATGACTCTATCATCTAATGACCCCTCCCCAGCAGAGAATGGGAATTAGGAAAAGAGATAAGACCCACAGCTTGTAATGAAAATGGATTTAATGAAATAGCCAGAGTAATGCCAATGACAATGCAAGATACAAAGGTTATACTCAGCCCAGCAAAAGTGCAGCAGTCACAATACCCAGAAGGAAAAGGAACCCAAGGAAGAGGCTCCAACAAAAGATTCAACTTGCTCTTTCTCCACAAACTTCCTCCTTTACACTGAGTGTGATGCTTATGGTATGTGATACACCTGTAACCAACTCAAGTCGGGTGTCATGACTCACTCAGGACTGCTGATGGCCTGCAGCCTGTGATTCTGACCCAGCAAATCAGGACAACCTCTGACCCCACTCTCAGCAAAATCTTCTTGTTTTCAGTTCCTGAACTTATTCTGCCAATATTTTCCAGCAAATTCCTGTTTATGCAGGAGTATTTAGTGCACCATGCACAGGGCTAAGAATGTATTTTTTCCTCACACACATTCAAAGTAAGTGTTGAATTCTGTTAATTCCTTCTTTTTTTTTTTTTTTTAAGAAAACTTATTTGAATCAGGATCAAAGGGATAGTTTACTGCTCTGTGGAAAAGCAGATTCCCTTGTACCTTTGGAAATTACTAAATGTAGCACAGAAAACTCATATACCATCTTGTCTGCTTTATTCAGCAGAGATAATGTCTCAGCTGGGGTACTCTGTGTAGTGTTGGGCGCCGCATTCCCGGAGAGATCTAAACCAGCTGGAGTGAATCCAGAAGGGAGCTGCAGGAATGATCATAAGGCTGAAAATCACGACCTACCAGGAAGAATGACTGCAGTGGGATTTCTTTGCTTAAAGGAAAGAAGATTAAGGGTGGGGGAAGGGAGAATGATAATATTCCTCAAATATGCAAAAGACTACTGCTGAAAGAAGAGGAAAAAATTATTCTCCCTGGTGGAAAGCAAAAGAAATAATGGGTTCAAATTGCATCAAGAATAACTTGAGTTAGGCATTGTGAAAAAGCTTTCTAACAAGAAGGAAAATGAAGCACTGGATAGGATTGTCTGAAGAGACATGTTACAGACCCCACCATGAGTCTCTAAAACCAAATTCACAACTGTTCCTCTTGGGCAAAGGAAGAAAACAGATGACCTTGGAAATTAAAGGAACTACTATGACATTTTGGAAGAAAGTAACTCACCTGGAAATTCAGTTACTGGTAAAGAGTCAAGCTGAAAAATAAAACAAAAAACAAACAAACAAAAAACCCCCACCCCAAACCAACCAATTTCTAGTAATGATTTTCTACATCTTACAAACTTTTAAAATAACTCAATCCTCCTAAGCTTGACTAGGTATGTCAGAATTAAAGCATTAGAAGGTGATGCAAAAATAGCAAAAGGTAAAGGGGAAATGTTTATAGGTTTTCAGCATTGGACTGCTCTTGGCAACTCTAAGCCACTTACTTACCTAGCAGCACTTGGAATAGTATTTCTCTCTGGAAAGCTCTTCTCTTTCCAGACCATTCAAGTGAGGAAGGCATATTTCCCTCCTGCCTTCTTCAGGAGCTTGATGTTGCCAAAGGTGGTTTGGAGAGTACTATTGGGCCATTCAGGAAGGAGAATTACACCTGTTCTAAATGGTGGTTGATCACCAAGCTGGCTATGTAAGAGGATGGAAACGAGAAGAGATGATAAGAAGATTGCCAAGTTGGCCACTGCAGCTGAAAACAGACTACCAAGCTTCCTCTTCTGTCTCTCTGCTGCAACCTCTCAATCACCCTTGGTACAGCCCTTGTAATGTTCTGCCAAATAGGATTACTCTCCAGCAAAGGGAGAATTTGCACATTCCATAGGACTTGTTGAAATAGCAATTGATAAGGACACAATGTAATATTAACTGGAAAAAAATCTTTATCACAGACAGTTGGGGTAGTTGGGTGGGGAAAGGAGAGTTACAACCCTGTTTATTTGGTTTTAAGCCCAGGCAACATTTGCCTATGTTCAGGGAGTCTTCTTGCATGCCTTGTACTTGTAATTGCTTGCAGATTGTGCTGCTGAAAACTGGTGAAAATAGAGATGATCCCTCATCAGTGCAGAAGCTTTCATGAGGCCAGCTCCAAGGAATAATTTCAGTAGTGTCTAAATATTCTGTAGCCCAAATTTCCTTACACCAGAATGCCATTTTATTAACATATCTGACAGAAAAATATCAGCAAGAAGTCTGTTTGGGAACTGTTTCCTCACCTCCTAGATATTTTTAAAAGTAGATCTGCAAGTTTGTCTTAGAAGGAATTTGTGGCCTGAAACTTCATGGAAATACATTTGGAAACCCAAAACCAGTCAAGAGGTCAGAAAGCAAACAGCCACCATTAACTGCCTTACAGCCTCCCTCAGCTCTAGAGAGCATAGCACAATGGTAAACAGCTGTAAAGAGCTGTCAGAAGGAGAAAGCTACACCTACCTTTCGCTTCTTCACTTTGGTGGGGGAGAGAAAAAAAGGAAATAAAAAAAAAAAAAAATCAGGTCTCTGGAAGCTACATGCAGATTGCTTCTCTTCCTCTTCTGAAGCCAAAGACATTAGTCTTCTTTCACACAAGATACAAGCCCCATGTTGGGATGCCTTGTGATTATAAACTCTCCTAAGCAAAGTTACTGAGGGTTAAAAGAATTTGGAGACTTGTGGGATGATCTGATTGGCAGGACAATTAGGTATGGGCTGTGTCCTTTCATTTCTGCTGGAAACACGGTGTAATTACAGCTCCTGTCTGTGGCCTGTGTGATGTTGGCAGTCAGATGAGGTGATAAAGATACTCCCTCTGGCCACAAAATCTATTAACCTCGCTTTGCACCACGCGTGGCTCAGATGCACAGAAATTCAATACCTATCCACCATCTGAAAGCTCTCTTATCAAGAAAGAAGAAATAGAAGCACTGAGATGAGCAGGGGTTTTCTCCAGTTCTTCCATTGAAAGTGCTGGAGAGAAGCCCCTAGGTGAAGAGTTCAGCTTCTAGGTACAGCTAGATTTTGGAGGTTTTGTGACAGACATACCTGAGCTTGGGGCAAGCTGGGCCCATGGCTGAGATGAGCTGCAGAGCTGCTTAGTAAGTGATGGACAGCTGTGGGACAGGTGAACCACAGGGATTCTCACCTTCAATGGAGGTACTACTTGCTTTATTTAAAGGAGATGGAAAAGGAAAATATGGTAGAGGCTTTTTTAGGGGGTAGTTTTTGGAGAGAAGGGCTAGTGAGGACTTCTACTTAATTTGGTAATCTGCTTTATGGAGTGGGAGATTCATCTGGTTTAAGTTTGGTTTCAAAAGGTAAAGTAGGCCAAGCCTGACCCAGCCAGCCTTTTACTCCCTTTGTAATTGTTAGGAAAACCAGAAGAGATAGTGAAGTCAGATCATACTAATCATCTTCAGGAGATGCCTGTTTTCCTGCATCTATCCGAGGCATCTCAGGTGGCCACTTAAACATTCAACACCTGACTTACAGGAATCCAAAGCTAGGTGAGATTCCTGGCAGTCATCAGAGCAAAACTGCAATGCTTTTCAGGATGATATTAATAGTGTTAGACAAACAAAGAGGGAAAAATTTAAGAAGCCACCTAATAATCAATCATTAGCTTAATTAGCTCCAAGCTATGAAGTCAGACATTTCCAACTGCAGGCCAAATCCTGCCTATAGGCTGATTCCATCTGCCTTAGCTCTGCTTCTGCCGTGGCTAGGTGGTGGGACAAGAGGTGATGCAGAGCATCTGTTAGTGCCATGGGTGAAGTCCAGCAGTTCCTAATACCTCCTACCATGCCTGCATGCAGCCAAAATCCTCGGCCTGGGGAGGTTCTGCATTCACATGGCTTGTGAAGGGAGTTTCCAAATGGGCATCTGTGATCCAGGAACACAAAACAAAGCTTGGACCACCCTGTGGATTAAGTCATTCTTTCTGGCTAGAAAAAGACTTAGGAAAGTAAACATCTTGAAGCTTGTATTGCACAGCCCTGCTTTTGAAAGCCCAAATTAAGTGCTTGGATGTGCAGCCTGTGTTGAGAGAGGTAGCATTTGTGCAGTTGGGGTTCATGCAATTCTCTTTGGAGGAATTTTCACAAAGAAAACAGGACTCTGTCTTCTGACATTTGCTTTAACTAAAAGGCATTGTGAGGACTTTCACAGAATACCAATTAGACTCACAGGTTAGCAAGTGAGAACTGTGTACTTCATGTTGGCTGAGATCACTGCACAGCAGAGAAAAAACAACAGAGCCATTCACAAACAGCCTATTCCAGAGCCGCAAACCTGATTTCTCCAGTTTAGCCAGATGAGGGTTGTTCACAGAAGTAACATCTTTCTTTACACCAGCTGATCCAGTTAGGAAAGAGTAGACCAGTTGCTGGGCTACAATCAAGGTCTGAAACAGAACATGGCAACCTGTAGGGGTTCTGCTCCCACAGGCTCATTTGGGCTCTTCTTTCAGCTATATCACTCAACCTGGGAAGAAATATTATCTCACTATAAATCATTGTGCTGGTTTAAGGCT
>WBNM01021966.1:27725-47768 GCA_013399055.1 Ramphastos sulfuratus | reverse complement strand
TGATCTAGGTGATGCTGCTCTGGATAGGGGGGGCTGGACTGGATGAGCTTTTTAGGTCCCTTCCAGCCCCTGACATTCTGTGATTCTGATTCATTTACTGGTTTAAACACTCTAAAGAGGGGTTGGCAAAAGCAGCTTTCTGTACTTTTCTGCCCTGGAGGTTGTTTGAGGCCAACAAGTCCCTAAGCAATACAGATGTCCTGAGGTGGAAGTTAAGGTTCTGCTAGCTATATAGTGGATGTTACCCCACCATGCTGGCATTGAAATTTTCTTACATGTGGCAGCTAAAGAACAGAGTCAGCATGAGCTTTGTGTTCTTCATTAGCTTCTTCCTGCTGAGGGACCTCTAAACTGTGCTGAGGGTGGGACTGGCATGCATTGAAGTGAGAACTTGCTGGTATCTGCTTTTTAGTTTCTAATAACTGTGCTCTCCTGCAGTGGCTTAGGAGTCATGTATAATGTTACATACAATTATTTTAAGAGGTGTTTTGTTTTTTTTTTTCACTTTCTTAAATACTTAGCTTATTTCATTAAGACATTTACTTTTATATTCTCTGCAGCTCCAACCTGTATGACAATCTGAGTCCAGTAGCATACTATCAGGCTGACCTTGCTATTTCAGCAGCTGTTGACATTAGAGGGTAAGCATTGATACTATTGAAAGAAATGGCTTTTCTAAATGAGCTTTGCATGTTTGCTCCTTTATATTCAATGAACTTTCCTTCAGGTCTGCTGAAGTTTTCAGGAAGCCTTCAGGGTATTTTTAATCATAAAGAAACTATGGTTCTCTCTAACCACCCTTTGGACGTTCAGATCTTAAATAATTATAATTAATTACAAAATGAATTCTGAAAAGGATACCCTATCACTGGAGGGTGTTTTAGAAGAAGAAAGTAAAATGGTCTCTGATTTTTGCAGTTATATTCTCCAGATCACTTTTCTCCTCCACAAACTGGGTTTTAATCTTAAACCTTTTCTAAAACCAAGGTTGAAAATTGTGTTGAAGATAAGTTTGCAATGCTTTCACCTTCTTCAGTTTTCAACATAGTATTAATATACCTTCTGTATGAAGTTTAATGAGGCCACATGTAGGGTCTTGCACCTGGGAACACATTAACACAGAAATGCAGCTTGGATTTGGAACCACTTGGCTTGAGAGCAGCACAGTGGAGAGGGACCTGAGGGTGGGTCTTGGTTGGCAAAAGGCTCAGCATGACTGAACAATGTGCTGCAGTGGCAAAGAAAGGCAGCAGGATGCTGAGTGGCATTAATAGGGGTATCACAAACCCCTGGGATAAAGGGATCCCACAAAACCTGGGATAAAGATGTCATTCTCCCACTCTATTCAGTGCTGATCAGGCTGCACCTTGAGTACTGTGCACAGTTTTGGTCCCCACTATACAAGAAGGACATGGACAGGCTGGAAAGGGTCTAGAGAAGGGCCATGAGAATGATCAGAGGCCTGGCAGACCTGTCTTATGAAGGAAAGCTGAGAGAGCTGGGTTTGTGCAGCCTTGAGAAGAGAAGGCTTAGGGGAGGCCTCATAACCATGTACAAGTAGATGAAGGGTGGCTGTCATGAGGAGGGAGACTCCCTCCTCTCAGACTCCCATGATAAAGACAAGGGGTGATGGGCACAAGTTGCTACTGGGAAGATTCAGACTGGGTGCCAGAAGAACTTTTTTCACCATTTGAACTATTAAACATTGGAATAAACTCCCAAGGGAGGTGATGGATTCCCTTACATTAGACAGTTTGAAGGCCCAGCTTGACAGGGTGCTGGGCCAGCTCATTTTGACTACATTCTTACCCTGAAAGGCTGGACTCAGTGATCCTTGAGCTCCCTTCCAAACTGATGTTACATGAATTTATGAATATTTTAATAACTCCATTACTTGTGTTTACCAGAAACATACTTCATACCTAACTATACAGTCCTTTTGCTTGGACTCCTGAGCAATAATGTTTTAAAATTTCTACTATGTTCATTATTGTGATCTAAATTTGTTAATACCTGAAAAGGGGGAAAGAATGCCACAACTTAAAAGCTTTATTGCTAGTGTCACTGTTTTCAGTGTATGCTGAATTGTTGTTATGACTCTCCTGGTAAGTCTCTACATCATCAATATTTCTCATTATCAAAGTTATTTCACATTTTCTATCATTTGGATGACACGTATGTATCTTAATTCTGTCAGTGGTTTACTAGATGTTGTAGGGTGAAAGTAGAGCTTAGGACAGGGAAAAAAAGATGTTCAGCCTGGAGAAGAGGAGGCTCAGGGGAAATCTTATGGTTCTCTACAACTACCTGAAAGGAGGTTGTAGCCAGGTGGGGTTGGTCTCTGCTCCCAAGCAACCAGCAACAGAATGAGGGGACACAGTCTCAAGCTGTGCCAGAGCAGGTTTAGGCTGGATGTTAGGAAGAAGTTCTTCACAGCAAGAGTGATTGGCATTGGAATGGGCTGCCCGGGGAGGTGGTGGGAATCGCGGTCCCTGAAGGTGTTTAAGGGGAGGCTGGATGGGGCACTTGGTGCCATGGTTTAGTTAATTAAAAGGTGTTAGGTGATAGGTTGGATTCGATGATCTCAGAGGTCTTTTCCAACCTGGTTAATTCTGTGATTCTGTGAATACGAAGTTAATTATTTCATAGGGAGAAGACTGATCGTTTACTACCCAAGCCACTCAACCTCTCTTTTTTTCTAGCTTTCTATACTGAGGATGAAAAATAGGAGATTGCATTTTAAACATGCTTATTTTTGTGAGATGTTCTAGAGAATGGGGTTTATCATTTCACACTTTATAACAATGACTTGTTTGCTCCACTCTTCAGCGTGTCGTCTCCCGATCACATCTTCCTTCCCATTGCAAACTGGCAGCCGAAGGAGAATCCAGAAACAGAAGATGATATTGGGCCTTTGGTTCAGCATATCTATGAGGTGTGCAATTACTGCATGTTTTAGTTACACAAATTACACAAAATCTTCCAGTGTAGCTTTCCTCTGGAGGAAATTCACCANGTCCCTTCCAACCTTATCATGCTATGATTCTATGAAATTATTTTGTTCTTACTATGTTTTTAATGCTGCATCAGTAATTGTGTTCTGCAGGAAGGGTTGAAACGCCTGCAATTAGTGTTAACAGGAGTGGCTAAATAGCAGAGGCAGATTTTTAACATTATTGCACATAGTTTATTTTCTAGCCCTTGGAAATCTAGAAAAAAAATGAAGTAACTTAGAAAATGACTCATGGCTGCAGATGATTCAGTATCATAATTTGTATTCCAGCTGCTTCTGAATCATTACTGTAAAGTCT
The DNA here is from genome assembly GCA_013399055.1 of Ramphastos sulfuratus. Taxonomy (NCBI): domain Eukaryota; kingdom Metazoa; phylum Chordata; class Aves; order Piciformes; family Ramphastidae; genus Ramphastos; species Ramphastos sulfuratus. The sequence continues at coordinate 44,457 of WBNM01021966.1, read as the reverse complement.
TGAAAATTTTTGAAGAACTTAAAATGTCCTTTAAAGATTCATCTCAAGTTTAATGGAGATTGTTTAACTGAACAAATCTTACTGAGAGTAAGATTTTGAAACAATAATTTAAAAGTTTTTCTAGAGGCTGCAGGAGGTGGGATTGTTCAGCCTGAAGAAGAGGAGGCTCCAGGGAGACCTTAGAGCAGCCTACCAGTACCTGAAGGGGGCTGCAGGAGAGCTGGGGAGGGACTTTTTACAAGGGCTTGTAGTGATAGGACAAAGGGGGAATGGCATTAAGATTGAGGAGGGCAGATTTAGACTGGAGATTATGGAGAAATTCTTTACAGTGAGGGTGGGAAGACACCAGAACAGGTTGCCCTGGGAGGTTGTGGATGCCTCCTCCTTAAGGATGTTCAAGGCCAGGTTGGATAAGGCCTTGAGCAAGCTGGGCTAGTGGAAGGTGTCCCTGCCCATGGCAGTTGGGTTAGAACTAGATGATCTTTAAGGTCCCTTCCAAACTGATCTATGACCTTAAGAGACAATTTATCTTCTGAAACTTATGGGTGTGTGTAATTGTATGGGCAGAATTTATTTAAAAAATTAATATTTTATTATTTTGATATTAATATATTAAATCTCACCACATTACTTAATCAGGTTCTTTGCATGCTCATGAAAAACATAACACAGAGGAAATAGCAGAGGTGATCTAGGACACTTAAGAAATAACTAGCAAAATACAACAAACATTAAACTATTAGAACTGGAAAGAGGTTCTTGCAGTTGATTATACTGCTTACCCACTAGCAGGACTCAAGAAGCTCCTTTCTGCTTAAGGCACTTGAATTCAGTTAGAGAAAGGCTTTAAGTATTTACTCACAAAATATTATATCTGGATTCCTGGGGCTAATTACAGTTTCCAGACAGTACCCAAACAGATGAAGGGAGTTCTGTCAGTGTCTTAATAGCTATTAAAGCTTCTAGATCTTCCCAGGCTCTAACAGGGTGCTGGGAGAGAGGCAGACAATCTGTGACCTGATGCTGGTTCCTCCTGGATGACTCCAAACTTGGCATGGAGGTTTGCAGAGGTACATACAGGATGTCTTGCAGATGGGCACAATGTTGGTGGCACTTCTCACTGTGTTGTGAGGCACTTAACCCTAATCCCTGGTAAACTTGAGGCATGGCAAGTTCCCAGGGAGACAAACCCAAAGGGTCAGCGCTTGTTACTATGTAGCAGGTAGAGCATGCAGGATGCAGCGGCAGAGAGCAATGAGGCAGAAGCACAATAAGACAGAAGCAGAGTGAGAGCACGTTGTGTTTGCCTGCTCATCTCTTGATCAATTCAGCCCAAGACTAATGGCTCCTTGGCCACAGATTAGCCAATCAGAATGGCAGTTTGCCAAACGACCATATTAGGTAAAGTCAGGGCTTGCCTTTTAGGGCAGAACACAAATAAGTGTATAAACGTGTGGGTACCTCATTTACAACTTTGCAAAGGACATGGTGGCACCAGGCCTTTGTCTTCCTTTCCCATGGTTGCTTCTCCCAACAGCAGAAGGATGGGAAGCAGAAGACATGTCTGGTCAGGCCAGGGCATGTTTAGGCCTTTTTTGACCTTCCACAACAGTATGTGTATAGAGTATCTTAGCTAAGAGATGCATGTGGCTGTGATTCATGCAGTAAGCTACTAAAAAAAAAATATTTTTTTTTTCCCAAGGAAAAGAAACTCTATGTCTTTAAGTCAAAAACCCTAATGCCATATGGCTTTGAAGAAAACTTTTCTCATATTACAGAAGTAATTTTAAGTTTTGCCTATTGGAGGACTGAAGTTTAGCTGCCGTTGATACTGTTGCCAAAAGTGGTTTGGGGCAGGGGTAGCAGCAGTGTCATTTATGGCTCAAAAACAACCACCACCTGCATGTAACAAAGAAAGCAGCATTGATCTGAGATTTTTAATTTATTTTTTTTTACATATTAACTTTGTTTTTATAAACAGCTGAGAAACAATGGTCCAAGTGCATTCAGCAAGGTGATGATGACACTGCAGTGGCCTTACAAATACAAAAACGACACGCTGCTGTATATTGTTCAGTATGAAATTGATGGCCCCATGAACTGCACTTCTGATATGGAAATCAATCCCTTGAAAATTAAGGTAAGGAGGACTTGCCTCTTGTGTGAAATGAAATATGTTTGGGTTTGGAAAGGCTCAAAATACTCAAATCCCCCAGAGTACCTAACGAGTTTTCAGTTGTGGCTGAGGAACAAGCCTGCACTGTTTGCTAGTGCTTGTCAGTGTATGTAGCAGGTGAAATAAAAGATAGGCAAAAAAATTCTTAACCCAAAGATTAATTTTTCTTTTTGTTGCCTTTTTTTGGTTTGTTTGTTTTTTTTTTTTAATTGAAGACTGTACTGCATGAGTTCTGAGTCTCAAACAGTGGCATTGTAATGCATGTGGTCACAAACAAAACCATTCCAGATGTTCCTGGGTTGTTTATGCAGATTTTCTGGGGGTTTATTTCTGGGAACAAAAATGGCAATATTCTTTCTGTTACTGTCTTATTTATCCAGATACTCATCCAAATGCCACAANGTTCTTCACTGAGAGAGTCATTCCCCACTGGAATGGGCTGCCCAGGGAGGTGGTGGAGTCACTGTCCCTGGAGGTGTTCAAGGCGGGTTTGGATGTGGCACTTGGTGCCATGGTCTAGTCTTGAGGTCTGTGGTAATGGGTTGGACTTGATGATCTTTGAGGTCTTTTCCAACCTTGCTTATACTGTGATACTGTGAAGAGTCAGTCGGGGTGTTTCAGTGGGGCTTAAAAGAATGCTGTCACAGCGAGCAGAAAATGCAGACTGCAGGGCACAGAGGAGAAGAAACTCCCTTTTTTTTTTTTTTTTTTTTTTTTTTTGCTCTGGGTTAGACTACACAAAGAAACACCATATCAAAACCAGGAAGTCTCAGCAGAGAAAAATTAATTCTAAGGTGATTTAGAACACGTAGCAAAACTAATGATAGTATACTGGAATACTTTAAGCAAACATGTATGAAAAGACTAAGGGAAGGTACTTTATGTATAGAACAGCAATGAATACTCATGTATCTTGGATAATCAGAAAGCAACCTCAGTGGATGCATAAACACCATTTTCCTGTGCCTTTGCTATGCCATTTGTAATAATTCCTGTTTTACAGCACTCTGGTTAAATTTTCTCACATAAATATGTTACATAGAGGACAGGCAGCATGGCTCTGCCTCATCCAATATGTAAATTTGCAGGTTTACATTGGGAGCTCCAAAGAGCTTACTGAAATAATTAATTAAACTTTATTTTCAAGCCCCTCCTTAAAAAAAAAAAAAAAAAAAAAAAAAGCTTTTGTGTATGTCTAGATGTGTGTATGTGTGTACATCTCTGTACACATTCATCCAGANCTGTTCTAGTGGGAGGTGTCCCTGCCTATGGCAGGGGGTTGGAACTAGATGATCCTTGAGGTCTCTTCCAACCTTACCATTCTATGATTCTATTCTATGATATACAAAAGCTTTTCAGAGCTATTTTTTCAGAGTCAATTAAAGATTTTTCAGTTTTTTAAGACTGCCAAATTGAAATATTTATTGCAGCCTAAATATTTTTTTTCCAACATGAAAAAGTTTTGAGTTGAAGGACCGAGATAATCAAGCTTTTAGTAGGAGTTTACATCAGTGGTCTAGAAAAGGCAGAGTCACATTTTGTTTACAGCTGTAGGTAAAGCCTGGTTCTGGACAACACCTAGGATAGAAAGAAACATGTTAAGTTTTGTGCTTTCTTAACCTTAACTAACTTTGAAGTCTGCAAATATCTAGGTGCAAGAATGATTTTTTTTTTCCTTTGTTTTTCCCTTGGTGTGTCCTAGATTTCTGCTTCTAAAGATGATGACAGGAATGAAACACTTAGCAGGGAAGATAACCGCGATCATCGTATCAGTCGAAGGGACCTGACTGCCATGGATGGAGATGTGCAGACTTTGGTAAGCTCTCAGCACTGATCTGTTGGTAGGATTTTCAGTTTTTAAAAATGAAGATGGAGGTGAAAGTTCTATGGGATGAAGAATGGTTTCACAAAATCCATGTTCTCTGTTTAAAATGATTAACAGAGTCATCCCTGGAGGTCTTTAAGGCCAGGCTGGATGGGGACTCTGAGCAACTTGATCTAGAGTGACGTCTCCCTGCCTATGGCAGGGGGCTTGGAACTGGATGATCTTTGGGGTCACTTCTAACCCTGACAGTTCTGTGATTCCGTGCTCTGGAGCTGTTTTAATGCATCAGTTTTCCTCAGGATGGTCAACCAGTGAGGCATACGCCTACACTTTTGTGCTGTTGTGTTTTAGGTTCTTAAAAACAAAGGTCAAGGCACTTCAGTCTCTGTCAGTTTTCTATATTGTGCTGTTCTCTGAATTCAGTGAAAATCATAAGAAGAAAGCTTGTAAAATAGGGTGAGAGCAAGCAGGTGAGTGAAGCAGTCACCAGGTTTGCTACAAATTAACAGTTTTCACAGTCCAAGTTTTCTACCTAATCAGTGAAGATTTTGCAGTCAGATATAATAAGGAGGACCTGTCCTTTCTAAAGAAGACTGGAAGTAATCTGTAATAGAAAGGTGTATCACTATGTCTTTAACTGTGCTTGCAGACATGAACCTACCCCTGCTTTGGGCAGGGCAGGACAGAAAAGCTTGGGAGTTTAGTTTTAGGACCAACGGGACAAATACTCATTAAAGAAATGTTTAGGCTTTGGAGAGGACATAAAAAGGGCTGAGCAAAGAAAGTGAAAATAGGAACTAATTTCTTACTGTATGGCGAGAAAAGTAGAAATTAGAAATTGGATATAAATTAGAGATATTCTGCAGGATCTACAAAAGCAGTTCTGAAGTTTTGTTGGGTTTGGTTGTTTGTTGTGGGGTGTTGGGGTTGGTTTTTGTGGGTTTTTTTTTTGTTGTTGCTGGGGTTTTTTTGTTTGTTTTTTGGTTTTTTTGTTTGGTTGGTTGGGTTCGTGGTGTTTTTTTGTTTGTTTGTTTGTTTGTTTGTTTTTTTAAGGGCTCAGTTTTGCCAGGTCTTCCCAATGACTAAGCAGGATGTCACCCCAGAGACCACCATCCAGTATTCAGAATAATTTCTCTGAGTTGTAGTTGCACTGGCAGATTCATCTCCACTGTGCAGTGCTTTTATCTGTAGTACAGCTAAAATCACAACTAGAAAATTGTTGTACCTGCAGTGGCAGATTTGCCTCTATTGTGCAGTGCTTTTATCTGTAGTATAGCTAAAATCACAGCTGTAAAATGAAGCCTTGTTTTGCTCTGCTTTCCTCCTGAAATGATGATGGTTCAGCATCAATATTATCTGATGGATCTGGTGGCTGGGAAAGGGCAGTTGAACTTCTGTACTGCTAAATATGGATTAGAGATTAGGTCAGTCAGTCACGTTTGAAGACTTCCATTGAATGCAACAAAGCCTGTCCTGGTAGCACACAGAATCACAGAATAGTAGGGACTGGAAGAGACCTCTGGAGATCATCCAATCCAACCTCCCCTTGCCAGAGCACCAAGTGTTGTTAATTGCCATGAGTTTTCCTGTCACAAAATGTGTGAACTGACCAGAAACTACTCCCCAACCCTTCTGACATTTTTGCCTACATGTGTAGATAAAGTAAATACCTTAGAGCTACCTGCCACTGTTTCACCCTTAGCACTTAGGTCACACTAATTATTTCATATTGGGAGTTACTTAATATATTAGAATAGTTTATGGCGCTTTGCCAGGAAAAGAGGACAACAAAGTATGCATAGGAGTAAAACAAATCCTCAGTATCGGCATAGGCTTGAAGGATGATGAAACTGAGAGCAGCCCAGCAGAAAAGGACTTGGGAGCACTTGTGGACATGAGCCAGCAAGGCTCACTTGCAGCCCAGAAGACCAATCACATCCTGGGCAGCATCAAAAGAAGTGTGGCCAGCGAGTTGAGAGAGGTGATTCGGCAACTTCATTCTGGTGAGACCTCACTTGAAGTACTGTGTCCAGTTTTGAGGCCCCCAATACAAGAGAGACGTGAACCTGCTGGAGCAGGTCCAGGGAAGGGTCATAAAGATGATCAGAAGGCTGGAGCACCGCCTCCGTGAAGACAGGCTGAAAGAATTGGGGCTGTTGAGCCTGAAGAAGAGAAAGCTTCAGGCAGACCTTAGAGCTACATTTCAGTATCTGAAGAGGGCCTACAGGAAGGCTGGGGAAGGACTGTTTAGAAGGGCTCAGAGTGATAGGACGAGGAGCAGTTGTTTGGAAGTGGAGCAGGGTAGTGTGAAGGGTTGAGTGATCTGTTGGAAGGCAGCGAAGGGGAAAAGGATCTAGGGGTCCAAGTGGATGGGAGGTTGACCATAAGCCAGCGATGTGCACTCACGGCCAGGAGGGCCAATGCCATCCTGGAGTGTGTTAAAAGGCCTGTGGCTAGTAGGTAGAGAGAGGTTCTCCTGCTCCTCTACTCTGCCCTGATGAGGCCACATCTGGAGTACTGTGTCCAGTTCTGGGCCCTCCAGTTCAAGACAGACATAGAACTGCTTGAGAGAGTCCAGCACAGAGCCACAAAGATGATGAAGGGAATATAACATCTCTCCTACGAGGAGAGCCTGAGGGAACTGGGGCTGTGCTGCTGAGAGAAGAGGAGACTGAGAGGTGACCTCAGCAATGTTGATAAAGATGTGCAGGGTGAGTGCCAGGAGGGTGGAGCCAGGAGGCTGGAGCCAGGCTCTGCTGGGTGATGCCCGATGACAGGCCAAGGGGCAATGGGTGGAAGCTGAGGCATAGGGAGTTTCACTTAAACACAAGGAGGAATTTTTTCCCTGTGAGGGTGACAAGACTGGAACAGGCTGCCCAGGAGGGTTATGGAGTCTTCCTCTCTGGAGATACTTGAAACCTGCCTGTACACATTCCTGTGTGATGTGGTTTAGGTGATCCTGCTCTGGCAGGAGTGCTGGACTGGATGAGCTTTTGAGGTCCCTTCCAGCCCCTGACATTCTGTGATTCTGTAAGTGAGAGTCTTACTTTGGGTGAGCATACACAGGAAGTCCCATTTATTGTGTGATGTTCATTGCTGTTGAGCATGACAGAACAGTGTGGGATGAGAGGTGGAGAATATGATGGTTTGAGCTCCATTGTATCTACCCCCACCCTGTTTTGAGCACTGCCTGCTGGTATCTGTAACACTGGTGAGATGTTGTTGGAGTCAGGGGTGTGGGGGCTGAGCTCACTCTCCTTCTGGTTTCATTTCTGTGTGTGGCACTTATCCTGTATGAATTTGGGTCTGGTGTCTTCCTTGTTGCTCTTCCTTTCCTTGCTTTTTTTGGTGTAATGTGGTGTCTCTGCCACAGAGCAGTAAATCATTTTGTGTAACTCAAACAATGTTCTACACTTCCCTTCTTTTTTTACTCTCCCATCAGTAGGGAAGAAGGGGAGAAGGAGAAAAAGGAGAGGGAAAAAACCCACCAGGGTTAACATCTGACAGTTCGATTTAGGCTGGACATTAGGAGGAAGTTCTTTACAATGAGAGTGGTGAAATACTGGAGCAGACTGCTCAGGAATGTGGTTGAGGCCCTGTCCCTGGAGACATTCAAGATCAGACTTGACGTGGCCCTGAGCAGGCTGATGCAGTTGGAGGTGTCCCTGCAGGGGGGTTGTGCAGGATGACCTTTGAGGGTCCCTTCCAACCCGATGCAATCTGTGAAGCTGTGAAAAGAATGCCATTAATGACTTAGGTGCTGGAGGGGGTACAAAGGAGGGCAACAAAGCTGGGGAAGGGCCTGGAGAATACATCTTATGAGGAACAACTGAAGGAGTTGAAGCTGTTTAGTTTGANTTCCTGTTCTTATCCATCTCAGCAAGCCTGAGTGAAGTAGACATCACCATTGTTTTCTTTCTCACAGCCTATAATATAATTTTCTCCAATAAAATACTCCAATTAGCCTCAAACCAGCACACTGTGCTTCTGTGACTTCTCAAATGTGTTCAAATTTGGACTATCCTTTCTATTTTTGTATGCAGGGCTGTGGGACTGCTGATTGTTTAAAGATAGTCTGCCAAGTTGGTCACCTGGAAAGGGGAAAGAGTGCAATATTGTTCTTGAAGTCGCGCCTCTGGACCCAAACGTTCATGAACGTGAGTGACCCTGAATATTCTGCCCCTGCTTCTGGAACACAAAAAGTAATTTTTCTCTCTCTCTCTCTGCAATACTGATTTTTGTTTCTCTTTACACAGAAAGAAAACCAGAATCACTCCTATTCTCTCAAATCATCTGCTTCTTTCAATGTTATTGAGTTCCCCTATAAGAACCTTTCCTTCGAAGACATCCACAATTCTACAGTAGTAAGTCATTCACTGCCTGTTTGAGTTACTCTACATAATGACTTTGAAATTAATACAAACCCAGTGACTGTGACTGGCTTTTTTGTGGCTTGCTATAACTAAAGTTATCAAACACCTCATTCATAGATTAATCTTAGTTCTCCACCTACAGCTGAGGGTCCTAAAGCTCAAGTAAACAGTATTTGTAGCTTGAAAGGCTTAAATGAAAATGAATAAAAATGATAGTGAACAGTCATAATGTACTTGTTAGTGCCACTGAGGTTAGAGGAAATATTTCACTTGGTAATTATGTTCCCCTGTGCTAGCACTTAGAGCTTGAATAATGCACCTTTAATGCAGTACAAGGAGTAGTATGTGAATTTGGAACAAAAAGATCATCTGAGTACCAGAAGGTTTCAGAAATGGAGACAGAGCACAGACAGAAAGGAAGGTAAAGGCCAATTATTTGGGCTGCCAGTTTAAAAGTTTTTGGTGAGCACTGTAACAAAAGCTATGAAGAAAAAGGCTTAAAAGGGTTGTGGTTGATTGATTTTTATTTTTTTTCCTTTTAATATGGTTTCTAATCCCTATTACTGTACTGTGGTTTGTTTGTTTTTTTCCTCCTAAGCCTTGTAGAGTAGATTTTTGTTTCCTTTTAAGAAAAACAGGAAAAGCCTCGAGTTATTTTTCTCCAATTCCAAAATATTTCCAGATTCCTAGTTTTACTGAAAATCATCAAGTATTACAGAATGCATGCTGGTCTGGTATCATGCTGGTTTTTGACTGCAAAAAAAAAAAAAAAACCAACTAACCAAACCAATCAACAAAGAAACCCAGACCTGAAAACAAAACAACCCCCCAAAACTCCTCTTTTTATTTAATTTTAAAATCCTACTAAATTTGGGTCAGTGAAACCTTTATGCCACTATTAATCTAAGCTGTTTACTCACATTGGAGAGAGAAAGTAATTTATGATGGACTATTTTAAACACCATAGAATAAAAATATGCAAGCCTTAGGCTGCAGGAATGAACTCCGTCTCTCACTGCTCTGCAAAATGTGATTTATTCTGTTTTTCTATTAGGTCACTACAAATATTACATGGGGCATTCAACCACAGCCTATGCCTGTGCCAGTGTGGGTTATAATTTTGGCTGTCCTAGCAGGATTATTGCTCTTGGCTGTTCTAGTGTTTGTTATGTACAGGGTAAGTACTGTCTCTAAGGGGTTTGTATTGTTTTCTTTTCCCTGCTAGTGACGTAAAGGGTCTCCTCATTTTGAGGTCAACCCTCCTGTGTGCTACCTTGTAACTGTTGTTCCTTGTCCTGTCACTTGGGCACTACCCAAGAGACCCTCACCTTCATCTTGATACCCACCCCTCAGATATTTATAGAGGTTGATAAGATCCCCCCTCAGCCTTCCCTTCTCCAGACTAAACACCCTCAGGTCTCTCAGTCTCTCTTCACATGGGAGATGTTCAAGTCCCCTAATCATCCTCGTAGTTCTTTGTTGCACTTGCTCCAGCAGGCCTCTGTCTCTCTTGAACTGGGGAGCCCAAAACTGGACACAGTATTCCAGGTGTACTTTCACCAGAGCAGAGTATAGAGGGAGGAGAACCTCCCTAGTGCTGGCCATACTTTTCCTGATGCCCCCCCGGATGCCATTGGTCTTCTTGGCCACAAGGGCACGTTGCTGTCCTATGCAGAACTTGCTGTCCGCCAGGACTCCAAATCCTTCCTCTACTGGGCTGCTCTCCATCGGGATGACCCCTAGTCCTTCAAATAGTACAAGCAGCTTATAGAAATACCTTGACTTCCTAATTGTCTGCACCAGTTAAGTTTTAGGCTAACTGTAAAACCTCTCCTCTTTCTCAGGAGTAAACTGAGTAAAAGGGGATGTCTGTGTTGAATTATTCAGTTTAATTTTTCAGCTGATATTTGTTGACATTGGAAGTTAAAAATATGGAAAAAGAGCAGGAGGGAAAAAAATCAACTGATTGGGTAAGATGTGATGAAGACAGGAAACAGGAATGTTAGGGGTTGGAAGGGACCTCTGGAGATCTTGGAGTCCAACTCCTCTGCCAGAGCAGGATCACAGAATCTAGCACAGGTTGCACAGGAATACATCCAGACAGGGCTGGAAAGGCTCCAGAGAAGGAGACTCCACAATCTCTCTGGGCAGCGTGTTCCAGTGCTCTGTGACCCTTACAGTCAAGAAGTTCTTCCTCATGTTGAGGTGGAGCTTCCTGTCCTGTAGTTCACATCCACTGCCCCTGGTGCTATCCCAGGGCACAAGTGAGCAGAGACTGTCCCTGTCCCTTCCTTCCTGACCCCCAAGCCCTCAGCTATTTATAGACATTGCTCAGATCCCCTCTCAGTCTTCTCCTTTCGAGACTAAGCAGCCCCAGGGCTCTCAGCCTTTTCTCATCTATTATTATTTGAGAATCACATTGCAATTTCCCTGTTGCTTTCTGCATCTCAGATGGGCTTTTTCAAACGCGTGAGACCACCTCAGGAAGAACAAGAAAGAGAACAGCTGCAACCACACGAGAACGGGGAAGGAACCTCAGAAGCTTAAGCAGAGTTTTATCTGTAAGACACTCTGAAGTTTTACAATGCCTACATCTTGGTTACAACTATTGGTTTCCCTCTTAAGGAAAAAAAGACTCTTGACTGCAAAGCTGCTGGTCTCAGAAGGTATCAGCACATACACAATAAGAGCAATATATTTAAATCCTCCTTTTTTTGCATTCTGTTCATACATGTGACTAACACATCTGCACTGATCTGTGTGTGAAAAAAAATCAGTAATATGTAATGCCATGATTTTGCTTGTTGGGATGTAGGAGATCCCATCTCTTTTTCAAATCCTGGACCAACTGTGCGTGAACTGCTACACAGATTTCGCATTCGCTCTTGAAGCCGACGGCTTCCATAGATGCTTGCTGGATGACACGTGTAGTTTCAGTTGGTGTTTTTTGTTGGAGTACACTACACTTCACTTCATCGTTCTTGACAGCTAGTTGCACACAAAAAAAAAAAAAAAAAAATTAATGCAGCTCGTCTTAGAAAACTGAAGAATGTTCTTTGACCCACTAACTCTGATGATGATGATTTTCCTTCTGCTCGAAAAGTACTCGGTGGAATCATTTGCATCTGATACCTGTTCTGCATGGTTGTTCCCTTCCTCCTTGGTCATCTGGCTTGTGGTTTCCCTCTAGACTCTACAGCTGTTGTTCTCCAGGTCCTAGGTCTCTTACTACAAAGATGGGGCCTACAGAAAGGGAAGTGAGCAGTAGAAAGCAGAGGATGGTGTCCTTTTTGTGGGGTGAAAGCATTCAGGGTTAGATCCAAAGAGTCTCCTGTGTACTTCCATGAAGGAGGACACAGGTGCTTCACAGAATTCTTAGCAGCATGGATCCATTCAGGTACTGCTCAAGACAGAATGGTAGACTGTGGTTGCCAACACACGTGTCTGATGAGAAAAACTATCACCTTTCTGTTCACAAGTCAAGCCTCCACAGGGTTTGAAGTGAAGTCTGTATAGTACTTGGGTTGAATTTCAATTTGTGGCAGAACAGTGGAGGGAATACTGTACACCTGCTGCGCTGTAAAGAAGCTGTTGCTAAGAGTCACATTCTGTGCTTGACCATGTCCAAGTGCAGGATGGAGTAATACAGGAATTGTTTAAAGCAGACTGTCTGCCAGCCAAATGCATCTAGGTCACATCAGTACCTTGTCCACAGTCACACCTGCCTTGCCTCGTGCCCTGAGCCTGTCAAATGAAGCAGAGTATAGCTGGGAAGGCAAAAGGGTTTGGAAAGAGAAGGTGGATCTGACTTTATTTAATTTTTTTCATTCATAGCACATTTCATTGCACAAAACACATTCCATTGCACAAGACATTTTCTTATGTTCCAGACATTTCATTACCAGACACTAAGATGCTTTATTTCATTGGTTTCTGAAACCTAACAAAAGTTCAGTGCTTTAAAGCCATGAGTTTATGTCATTCTTAGCCTATTGCCCTTGCACTGGTGTGGTTAAGTGATGCCTCTTGTACTTAAAAGAGAGCATAAGAACACTGTCAATATGCATTTCAGTAGACACGTTAAATGCAGATTAGGAGGTTGGTTGGCTTGGAACCACATGTAGCTGTGTTGCACAAATCTTAGTGTGGATGTACTTAAACTGTTACAAAGGTGCCTTATGACATGTGTTTATTCTCTATTCCAAAAAGGGAATAACTTATATTATAAACTCCCTGTATGCAGCCACATACAGAAAGGAAGGCTTCTACTGTATTTCTAGCAGTGAGATTTCTCTGTAGACAAGCTCTTAGAAGGACAGAACCTCTGGTTTGGTTTGGTCTGGTTTGGTATCTTGGAGTGTTTGAAGCTGCATCTCTCCCATAAACACTGCAATGCTCAGTAAACCCAGAATGATCTGAAATGATGAACAGTTTGATTCAACTCTCATTTCTGCACCCTTTCCACAAACGGCTTTTGTTGTTAAGCCCATTGTTACTCGCTGAACCGTGGTGGCATTTGAGTCATTAAGAGAGAGAGCACAAAGTCTGTGGGGGGCAGTATGTGTATCAGATACAGGCTTGCATATTTATCCATTTGCATGTTTCCGTTTTAGACAGTTTGTTTAGATAGGATGAGATTATATGTCAGGGTATAGGGTGTAATTCTGCTTTCACTGAATTTTCATGGTCTTCAGTGTGGCCAGCCTTGTATTTTTTTTTTTCTTTTTACTTCCAGTATTGTTAGTAGTAATATAGTAGAGAATCAGGGGTCAGCTTCTGATCCTGGCCTCAAAATGTGATTTTATAAAATACAATTTCAGTTACTTACATGGGCTCCTAGCTCACACACTTCGTCAACTGATTATCTATATGTAAGGAGATTGTTTTTACCCAGTCTTAATCTTAGTAGGTTAAGAGGTTTAAGAGACTGTCAGACAGATTATAGCTCTAATTCTTACATGTGTGCTTTCATTACATGTACACAGTGTTGACTTGAAATTTATGAGACTACTTGCACGTCTAAGCATTATAAGGAGATGAAAGTAAATTACATTACAATAGCACCATCGAGATCTCTTCAGCTGGCAGGGAAGGGATACTGCAGTGGTGTTAATGGCAGTGCTAACTGCAGCTTCATTTTACACTGAGGCAACTGGAAACTCTCTCATTGTGCTGATTTTCAGGATAAAAAGGTACATTTTATTGGTACAACTACTGTAGCTAAGGAAAGTTTCTTCCATTTATTGAAGTTACATTAAGTAAGATTTATTTAAGTGATTTTTATTTTCTTGCATTCTGTTGCAGAATAAAAGCACATAGTTGCTTCTCCCATGTCCCCTGATTTCCAGCTTGGTTAGAAATAAAGAGTAGCATATGTAAATTAAGTATACAGGTTACCTAGTGGGTGTAGACAGAATCACAGAACATTAGAGGTTGGAAGGGACCTCCAGAGATCATCCAGTCCAACACCCCCGCCAAAAGCAGGATCACCCAGGGTAGTCTGCACCGGAATGCATCCAGGCAGGTTTTGAAAGCCTCCAGAGGAGGAGACTCCACAACCTCTCTGGGCAGCCTGTTCCAGTGCTCCAAATTCAGTTTAAAGTACCATTTGTGTTTGAAAAAGATTCTGAACAGGATGTGTTCCTGAAGGAGGGTGCAGGAAACATTTGATGTCACATTCTATACTCAGCAATAAGATTAAAGGCTGCGTATGTACACTTGTGTTCAGTATAAAGTTCATATTGACTTGCAGACATTGATGTTTTCTTGAGCAAATATTGTAGAATGATGTTAAAATGTTTACAGAAACTTGAAATGTGCATTTTGGAATGCAGATAATGCCTTTGAGTTAAGACTGATGTGCATAAGATGCATACTGTAAGCATTAAAAAAAACAAACAAGTGCAGTAACAGAATGTAATCCTCTTTTGAGAGTCATATTTCAGAAGTGTATTTTTCATGACTATAGAATCAAGAGCTATGTAATTATTTAGTGGAAACATTTTAAAAGGAGCTATATCTTTTATAATGAAATATGAAATTCTCTAAGTACTCCAGTTTGCATTTCTTGCAGCATCTCATGATCAACATTAAGAAGCTATTTCTGTTTCGAAATGCATGTTTACCTATTACTGTATATCCAATATTTACAAAAACATGAAGCAAGGAACCTAATTTATGGGCTTACATTTCTGTCAGTAGACTATGAAATGATGGAGATGGCTTTTGCATAAGCATGGCTGCAAAGCCAAATAATGGGCTGCATCTATCAGTGTAAATTCAGATCATCAAGGAAACGCTTGCAGATTATCAGTAGCAGGTCTAGAATTTTCTCTCCTATTTTCCTGTCTTAAATGTTGATCTCTACACATTGATCTTTGATTCACTTGATGTTTGTGGGAGCTTCAAGGAAGTTTGTTAGATGTGCTCTTTCTTTATAAAACATTTGTTCCAAGAAAAGAATTTTAATACTTCGTTGTCTCTTAGCTTGTGTCCGTGCTTCACTAGTCCAAGGTAAACTTTCACAGGTATTTTGAAACTGTTTCAGCAATAACCAGCATGTCCTGGGTGATTTGAAGGATTCATGCTGCATTTAAATGTTGGCAACATTTGGGGTTTGCTGTGAGTTAACGTTGCCTAAGTCCTGCAGGATTTCTTTCTAGACCTTCAAGAACAGTCACAGAGCAGCACGACCCTGGCAAAAATCTACTCAGTTTCTGCCTTCAGTCCAGACTAAAACCTGTTCCACAGCCTAACAGTGACACAGACAACCTGACATTCATTGCCACTGGCTGTAGAAGTGACCCTCTGTGTTTGGTGCTGCTGGTTGTCATGAAAAAAAAATACACAAACCAGGAATTGAAAAAAAGGAAAATGGAAAGCCAGAAAATAAGAAGGTGATGGCAGACCACAGATGAGCCTTAGAGCACAGAGATTATTGTCTTGGTGTTTCTCTGTCTGGGATGGGAAAAACCCATCACTTGTCTGTCAGCAGTGGTCTCCTCTCACGGTTTGGGATGATACAGTGAGGCTCCAGTAACCCTCACTGACTTGGGTGGGATCTGAACTCTTTGGTACTGAATCTCTGGCTTCTCATTCCCAAGTGCAATATAAGGTGATCAGATCTAGCTCACTGCCAAGTCATCTGTTTATGTCTGCTTGCCTAGGAAGGGATGTAGCATGTGTTGACTTGCAGTGGTCAGTGTTTTTAAAGACATGAACAGAACCAGTGTGTTGTGTTGAGGTGAACAACAGCATAGAAAGTTTTTGATGACCCACATTGGGTGAAACATGTATATTCTAAAGAGCATCCATTACTAACTCTGGAGTTACTGATACAATATTCTTTTAAGTCATAGAATCATAGAATGGTAAGGTTGGAAGGGACCTCAAGGATCATCTAGTTCCAACCCCCAGCCATAGGCAGGGACACCTCCCACTAGCACAGGTCACTCAAGGCTTCCTCCAACCTGGCCTTGAACACCTCCAGGGAGGGAGCAGCCACAACCTCCCCGGGCAACCTGTGCCAGTGCCTCACCACCCTCACTGGAAAGAACTTCCTAACATCCAGTCTAAATCTTCCCTCTGCCAGTTTAAACCCATGGCCTCTTGTCCTGTCATTGCAAGACCTTGTTAATAGTCCCTCCCCAGCCTTCCTGTAGGGCCCCTTCAGATACTGGAAGTCTACTCTAAGGTCTTCTGGAAGCCTTCTCTTCTCCAGGCTGAAGAGCCCCAACTCCCTCAGCTGTGGAAAATTTGACTAGAGACTATACAATAATGGGCTTGAGTCTGTAGTGCTACTACTGATCCATGTGGTTATCCTATTTAGTATTTCAGTCTGTTTTTTCCAACATGTGGAGTATTTTATATTACACAGAAACTAACCTTTCATGCAATGACCTTCTACAACTATGCTGCATTAAGGCTGAACTACTTGGCCCTTGGCTTTTGCAAAGTAAATAAAGAGTTAATGTAGTGTTTGAATCCTAAGACAACTTTTACAGGTTTAGGTGGCCCTTTCTAGCCCATGAAGGAAACCTGTATGTGCTATGACACAAATATGTTGACAGTGTAACATTTTAATTCTTCCTAATAGGACTTCTTTTTTTTTTTTGCCTGTTTTGTTTTGGTTTTGCTCATGCATTAAATCAAGTAGAGCATTGTTTGCACAAGCAGAAAATTAACGTACTAATGAGAGTGCTGCATTTGGGGTTTCTTAGTCATGTAGTAAATACTTGTAAGATAAATGGGAGTATTTTCAGTAAGTATGAACTTGTTTCAGAGGTCTTCGGTACATAAAAGGAGAGCAATATACACCTGAAGTCACCTTATTTTTATTAAATTATAAATCTGGGGGGG